>JAMKCH010023599.1:0-20161 GCA_023653785.1 Ophioderma brevispina
AGTTTTGTTTTAAGTTTAATAATTAAAAAAAAAAAAAAAAAAAAAACGTTAACAAAGTTTTAAAAGTTGCTTTTAAAAAGGATTTGGTTGTTTTTATTTTTCATTCATTTTGACTAAACATATAACATGCATTAGGCCACATGATATTCCATTATCAGGCTTGATCTATTAGCCAGTTTCATTTATTTACTTTTTTAGTTAGGAAAGTTCAGTTTTCCATAATCAAAAGAAGAAGGATTTCCATGCACTCATTCTACTTCTCACTTTACCAAAGTATACTGAACTAAAAATATGATTTGCTTGAAAAACAGGGAAAAAAAACAAACTTTTTTATAATGCATAGTAAGTTGTCCTGTTGGCCAGGCTAGGCTGGACCCTAGGTGGTATTTAAATCATTATCAGTTGCCTTATTAACCTCGCACTGCGTTAACTTGAAACAGCCCCAAAATTCTCTCACCTCCCAACCCGTTCATAAGTGCCTTACAAACACAATGCATCTCAGAGTGTATAAGAGTTCAGCCCACATGCACCAGTTTTGGGACATTTCACCTCAATAATGTAGTGATGCCAGCAGGGGATACCCGCAAAATACCATCATGAAAGTATTGGTGGCGCTTTTACGTTACTTCCGTGTCTTTAATTAAAGTGATCCCCCTTTCCAGTTTTGATTTATATCATAAAGGTGGTTGTTGTTTGAATGGCTCTATTAAGGCTCGAATCATTGATGCTCGGTTGACAGGTGAGCCACAAGAAAAATCTTGGAGCTCGTTCATTGAAATTTTATAAGAAATCTGATCCCCCCCTCCATCTGAACCGGATTTTATTTATTTTCCGTTCTTGCTCTGTTTTGTTATAGGCTTCTTGTTTCTAATTACATTCAGTTTTACCTTTAACCACCTCCACCCATTTTTTATACGTTTCTCAAAAAAAAAAGTTTCTCATTTCAAGTCTTTTACCCCATGTGACAGACTCCTGCATATTGTATTATTTTCTGTCTTATATTAATTAAATCATGTGTAAATTAATCATATTGATTATGAGTGAGGAGAACTGGAAAATATGAAACGTGCAATGTGGTGTGCAATAAGCATGACTAGTCTGATTGACTTAGTTCTAAATGGATAGTGTTGTGATGAGAATCCTGAGTTACAAACAGTCAGAATATGTTCGCAATTCTGAGAACAAGAGGAGCACAGTGTCTTATCTCCTACATTCTAAGCAGTGCCTATGAGGTTCTCTGTTTACCTATAGGAAGCAAGATTGCACAACTGTAGATGAACAATAGACTTTGAGTAATTGCTATGTCAAAAACACTTGCGAGCGCAGATGTGAAGATTGTGGACTGCCTTTAAAAATGTTTCAGCGAACTGAAAAGATGATGCAGAAATGTTCGTTTGTCTCCGAATGTTTTTTGCATCATGGGAAAATTGCTAAGGACAAATTCTGTTGCAAGTTTATTTCTCCTTGCCAGTGGTCAAGAGATTTCATCGAGGGTATAAAGTGGTGACACTCTCCAAAGAAGGGGTGAGAGATTTATAAATATGATTTATCTTATGTTATTTCATAGATTCTAGAATAGAAGTTGCTAGAATTGTCAGAACTGCTCAAAATTTGGTACCTTTGAAAAACAAAGTTTAACATTAAAATTGACAAAGCAGGACATTGCTTCTGTACCAGTGACATTCACCTTTATGCACTGGACAAAGGTTTATTACCATCCAGCTTGCAGTTATACTTCCAGTGTTTCTCCAAGTCTACCAGTTTACAAATTAATCGGGTGCCGGTCCTCAGACCAAAAAGGACTTTTCGATTTTCCGACGAACTAGTTGTGAACTGTACCAGCAGATTTGTGTCGCCAAGATTATGTGGACCTGATTCTACAAGGGAACTGGTGCGCACCCAACAGTGAACTTTGAACTTTTAGTTAAATATGAGATGGTGGTTGTGATTCATTTGATTTAACTAGGGTAAGAAATATAGGATAATTTTTGTGTGCATTGTGATTTATGATTGATCAGGAATTCATTTATGTTATATATTAAAATAGTGTTATGATATGATTTCACACCTTGGTCAAGTCAATCTTTTACAAATAGTCATTGTGAGAATTTGTTTTATGAACCACGGGAGTTTACTTTCTGACCTTGAGTAGTCTCGTAAACAGAAAATGGGGGGGCGCGTGGCCGGGGAAAAACAGCAAAATTAGTAGAAATGTTCTGTTAGACTAAATTTTGAAGAAAAATTTCTGTTCTTGTCCAAAATTGGTTTGTTTAAATTCTGTGCAATTGCATTATAATTAGAGTAACAGTAACGTCTGAATCACGAAGGCCCATTTAAGGCTCAAGAATTTTGAAGAAGCCTGACTGGGATGTGTTCGACCAATTAAGAAAGGTAGATCTTTTGGAAATTTCAAATATATTGAGGCAGGTGGCAAATCATACATAGGAAACAAATTATCAAAACTTGGCCTCATCCAACATTGGTAGACGATAGTTGGATCAATCATTTCTGTAAAAGTATCCCAGTAGAGATAAATTTTAGCATTGAAAGTAGAACAAATGAAAATTCAAGCAGAGAAAGAAAGAGATTAGTAATTTGAGAAATGTAAATAGAATCACAAGAAGGGACAGAATAGAAACTCAAAAGATACAGCTGAGGTTAGACAGAAAGACATAGACAAATGCAGAAGAATTGAACTAAAAATTATAGTTGCAACAAAAAGAAACGAGTGAATCTTCTACTGAATCTGGTTTTGATGTAACCCTCCATTAGGCCTTGTTTCCAAATTTCAGGAAGGTGAAGTTGATAAATATTTCATGCACTTTCCGGAAAATCGAAACAACATTAAATGGGGCCCCCAAAGCCAATTTTGGCCTTTTGTTACTTCAGAGTGTTCTCGTAGCAAAGCCAGTGAGAGCGTACTCTGCCATGGCTGTTGAGGCAAGTGCTGATTATAATCACTTTTAAACATGCCATACGTTGAAAAACCTATGAGCTCGTACCTGAGGCTTAAGACAGAAGTCCGGGTACCAAAAAGACACCAACCATTACACATGTATAATTTGCACGCACTAAAGAACAGTTGCTGCTCGATCGGTGGTTTGACTGCTACGGATTGAAAGAAGCTTTAAGAGTTTGATACATTGATATTGATAGAGGAATCTAAACAATGGGTACATGCTGATTCAAGACCAAGACTCACCTTAGATGAAGACTAGTAAAAATTGAAGACAATAGAGAAAGCAGCAACAGTCGCAGATGATTATGAAATCACGCATAAATTGATCTATTTCCTCGGCCCGAGTCAAATTTCCACAGAAAACCGTTGGCAAAATAAGCCATGGCGGGGGGCCCTCCACCTAGTACAGTGTTGAAGAAATCAAAATCAGCTACTAGCACCAAAACTAGTGAAAAAATCTGAATCAAGTTCAGGGAGGGCCTCTAAGGTTAAGTCTGACCATGGGCACTACCAACTTGTATTATTGTCAAGCTAAGAAATGGCACCTTGGTTCACTCGTGTGGTTGAAATTACATGGAACCTAATGCCATTCATAGTACAGAAAACAACCACCGTAAAGGCCAAAACAAACATGTAACACAATGGGAGAAAGTGAGTGAAGAGTCAAACCTTTTGCATCACAAGGACACGTCTCGCTGCGACAATATCAAACGTCGATCTGGCGCACACCCCATTACTATCATGCGTTACACAGGTTGTGCTCAACTAAAATTCTGGAAGATTCACTACCCTTTTCAGAAAAAATCGCACACAGACTGATGTACTGATTAAAGGGGTTTGGATGGAGTTTTCAAAAGTACCACTCCACCAAATTAACTTAAAATCAGACCTAGTTTCTGGAACAGTCACTGTAGGGGTTAGGCCTAATTTTGCCAATCGCCGTGTGTCCATTCTACTGGGAAATGATTTAACTGGAGTTAAAGTAATACCAGCACAATTTGTCCACAAAGCCTTGGTCCAAAGAGGAAAATGAGAGAAAATATCTTTTCCCTGCTGTGCCGTTTACAAGGGGCTAGAGAGCACAAATCTCACAAAGATATAAGTGTCGTTGAAACTACAGACAAACAAACCACCAAAAGAAACCAAAAGAAAGAATGAAATCTTTCAGATTTGGATGATCACATTTTTCCTCAAGTCTTGATGACAGTTCAGTATTAGGTGAAGTAAGAGATTGAATTCTGACTGACGCCGACACAAAAAACAAGTTTGGATCCAGGAGCAATCTCTCTTCCGAAACTCACTGAATTTAGTAATAAGAGGGCATTGGCCCAAACCGGAGGTCAAAATGTTCCTGTGTGCTTTTTGTCGAAGAAAACTGGCATTTTTGAATGGAGAAAATAATAGCCCCTCCCTCCAGATGTTTGGCTGAAGATTGACTGGAAGTGTTGTACATCAAATAGTTGTGAACCTCAACTTCAGAAGAGGTAACAGTCTTGCAACCTGATAACCCATGGCTGGACACTTGGGGATTATTAAACTCTATATGAATCTTAAACATTTTTGGTGGCCCACCACTCAGGACGCTGTTAACTGAATATTGCAAATCAATGTCAATACTGGGTCAGGTAGTAGGAAGCCAAACCGAAAATCCCCCCAGCTCCACTGATTAAACCAATACCAGCATTTGAGGAGCCATTCCGTAGAATTATTATTGATTGTGTAGGGCCTTTGCAAAAACAAATCGGAAACACCAGTATTTGTTGACTATTGTGTGCATCAACTCCGCTCCCGAAGCGATTCCACTGAGAAATATCAAAGCGCACACTATTGTGAAAGCACTATAATAATTTTCTTTATCACTATTGGCCTACCCTAAGTCAATCCAATCAGATCAAGGTTTCCTAATTTCATGTCCGGAACTATTTTCAGCAAGTTATGCTGACTTAGGGATTTTCGCATACAAATCGCTTCTGCTTACCCATGCCGAATCCCAAGCGCACTGGAACAGGTTTTCACATCCACCAAACTCCCAAGAATATGATGAAAATAACCTTTTGTTCAGAATATTCAAAGGATTGGGAGGGGAGTACGTCTCCTATTGTTTGATGCTAGGGAACGGGGTGCAAGAATCACTAGGATTTAGCCCGTTTGAAATTAGTGTTTGGACATCAAGTCACAGGTACCTGACAGTGAATTGAATCTCTTGGACTATGTGTCTGGATTCAAGTCACTACTACAAGGGCATTGAGATTGCTAGGGACAATTTGAAAGACAGCCAGGACAAAATGAAACAGTGGATTGATAAAAAAGGCCAGGCAGAGAGTGTTTGAAAAGTGGATAAGTTTTGGTATTATTTCTCAATTCCTTGGACATGCATTACAATCTAGATAGATACTGTGGTCCGTATGAGGTTGAATCCAAGGTCAGTGATATAACTTGTTGTCAAAACGCCAAGTAGGCGAAAACAAAGACAATGTTGGCACAACATTAATAATGCTGAAAAAAAGTATGTTGATAGGGATGAAACCCCACTTCCAATCATTGCCATGACATTTCACCACGGTTACAATGTAAACCAAAGAGGAAGTACATGTACCTGAATATTTCAAGAAAACCACAAAGCAGGTGACGACATGCTACTGGTTGTCAACCCAAACTTTACAAATTCTGATGTGCTCACTAATTTGGAAACGAAAATAGGTCACCTGGACAAGCCAAAACATATGAACTTACACTTTGATTGACAAGTTTGATCATTTGTTTTCAGATGTCCCTACCAAAACAAATGTGGTATATCAATGACATAATGTGGGTGATGAGCCCCTATCAGCAACCCCATATAGGTTGAACCCTGAAAAAGCCAAAATCTTGAAAGAAGAGTAGACTATAGGTTAAGCCAATATAAATCGAACCGAGTCATAGCGATTGGTCGTCACCTTGTGTAATGGTACCGAAACCTGATGGGTCTTACCGCGTGTGTCAAGATTTTCGGGCTACATCTAAAATCCAAACAGATTCGTACTCGATACAAAATTGATGATTTGTATTGATTAAGATTGGACATCTGCCAAATTTGTTAGCATTTTGATTTATAAAGGGAAACTGGCAAGTTTCGACTGACAGAAAGAGCAAAAGAAAATTTTGCGTTTTGTACACCACATGGATTGTAACCTTACACAAGGTGATGGCCCTTTGGCTGAAAAAAATCTCCTGCTACATTCCAAAGATTTGGTAAACCAGGTAATTGCCTGATGTAGATGGTTGTGAAGGCTGATATTGAATTGATTTGGTATTGTACTCTGAAACATGGGAAGACTACATGAACAAATGCACAAATTGTTTTGAGAACATTGTCAAAAGCCAATTTAACTTTCACTTTTAGCAAGAGTGATTTCTGTTTGCCACAGCCACATATCTAGGCCACATTGTGGGTCAATGGCAGGTCAGCCATCCAAGCCAAAAGTAGAGCAATAACAAGTTTCCTCACCTACCAACAGGAAAGAACTGATGAAATGTCTTTCTGGGTATGGAAGGATATTATAGGAAATACTCTCCTAACTTTTCTGTTATTGCACTCCAATGACCACCCTGCTCAGAAGAATACCAAATTTGTTTTGTCTGATGCATGCCAAGAAGCATATGACAAAATTAAGGCCAATCATGAGCTCATCCAGTCTCTTACAGCACCTTATGTTCAGACTCAGTTAGCAGGGGGACTGTAGTGTAAGAGTGTGCGCTTCCGGCATAAAATTGTGAATTTTTTGCACCCAAGTACTTTAGAGGCATTGATAATCCATAAAATGATGAAGCATTGCCATCCCCCCTTAATTGCCCCCAGCTTTAGTTCCAGGTTATACAGGGTCAAAAATTACAATGTTTCTGAATGTGTTTAAAAATCCAACCATGGTGTTTTGTCCTGTGGGGAAGAGTTAATGGGAATGAAAAGCTATAAGGAGAGGTGTAGAATACGTTACGAGAACCGAAGATGGTAGTTAAAGGTAGGTGATGCAGGAGAAGTGGATATTAAAGGAAATTATGGGATTAGGGGATATGAGAGCGGATATGGATTGGGGATAATGAGAGTGGTATCGAAGGTGGGGGGGAGGAAGAGAGGATGTGGGAGACTGGGGAATCCCAAGGCTTCCAAAAAGGTATAGTTTTAAACATATCGATGGCTTATAGTTTCCGAGTTACGGGGTAAAACCTGTAAAAATGATGGTGAAAAAAGGTCATTTTTGGTGTGTACATGGTCAAAATTTAAACGTTGCTTTGATTCATTGAAAATGTGGTGCAAATTGTTTCCCACTTTAAAGGATTGAATAAGGAATAGTTTTTGCCTTAATCTTGTTATGCCTTAGTTTTCCCTTTCACGTAATCCCACAGAATAGGTCACAGGTCATTAGAATCAATAGCTGCCAATAACTTTTGACTTTATTCGCCATTTTGGGTTACTACAACCAGACACGTTAAGAAGTCCAAAACTATTCCTATATTTCATTCTATGAGCTAAACCAACCATTTGAACCACATTTTACAAACATTGGAGCAACTTTTAATTTTTGACCCCTGTACAAACCAAAATTGATTTTTTATGTCCACCATTTTACAGTTTTGTAACCCCAAAATCCCTAACTATAAGTCACAGGGGTATATAACTATACCTTTTTGGAATCCTTTGTAACCAGACAGACAATCATGGTGTGCTTTTTCAACACAATGGAACATCTAAAATTTACCCCTGGTACCTTGAAATCAAGCTGGGGGCCCATGAAAGGGTGTGCAAGTGCTTCCATCAATGTTTTTTGATTATCAAGTATAATTACTTGTGTACCAAAATTCACATTTTTACCGATTTGCACACTCACAATAAGAGCCTGTTCACTACATGTCCCCACTAAGTTCAATTGATGGTAGATGCTAGGGATGTGGGATGCGTGCATGCTCGCACAAGAGGGTGAAGACAAGGGTTGAACATCCACTTGTTCCTACTTTTTTCGAAAAAGTTCAATAAGCAATCAGCAAAATTAACTCACTCAAACTTGAAAGAGTGTTTTATAGCCTTGGCGCTAGGCCTTGCGTGTACTTGAGCTCACCCAAACACCCAATTCTTGTGTATACTGACCACAATCCACTCAACTTTTAAAAATCCACAAAATGAGAAACAACCAATACTGCTAAGATGGAGTTTACCATGCAAGGGACATTGGACATCAAACCTATGAAAGGCAAGGACAATGAAATGCCGATGGCCCTTTCAGAGTCACATCTAAATGCGAACCTCACATGCTACTTATGTATAGCCAAAATGCAGAACTAAAGAACGTTTTTCATGTTACTTCAAACTTCTTCTTTCTTCTTTAAGGGGGGAGGTGTGACAGACTCAGAACTCCTGAATATTGTATGATTTGGTATTATATTAATTAAATCATGTTTTAACTTTAACATATAAAATTATTATGAGGAGAACTGGAAATATTAAACTTTTCAATGTGTTTGTGCAAATAAGCATGACTTAATGTGATTGACCAGTTTCTTAATTGGACTAGTGTGTGAAGACCCTAGAACCAACATGGGGGTCCCCCCCCCCCCCAAAAATAAATGTTCGCAATCTGAGAAACAGAGGAGCACGTGTCTTTATCTTCGCCATTCTTAAGAGTGCATAGAGGTTTCCTCTGTTTACCTATAAGGAAGCAAAGATTGCACACCCTGTTGAGAATAGACTTTTGTGTAATTGCTATGTCAACACACTTCGAGCGCAGGATGTGGAAGATGTGTCCCTTCTCCCTTTGTCCAAGTCCCCTTTCCCCATCACTCATCCTTTTCCTTCCTCCACTTGTCCATGCCCCATGATTCCTTGGTTATTGTCCTATTGTCACATAATCTGTGTTCTTTTTTTCACGTCTCTCCCAGCTTTCCTTTAACCCATCACCCAGTCCCTTCCCTTCTCCCCTTTGTTTTCTTTGGCCATGTTCCTGTTTTTTTGTTTCTTGTGTATATATGGTTGTCTTATCTGTTTGTTTTTTCCGTTTGCCCTTTGATGAAGATCCTGCTAGGATTGAAAATTCGGCCCACTTTCTAGTATGCAGTTGGTAACAGCATTTACCGATTATTATTTAGGATTTATTTAATTACCACAAATACCCCAAAAATACTTTTTAACAGACATAATATGTGCGTGTCATCTTTATTTTGTTAATTCACACTCTATCTCAAGCTGAACAGCTGTAGTTGTGTACATATATCTGAGGTCTGAGTCTCTGCTGAGGTGGAAGCTACAGGAATAAATTTCTTCAAGTCTGTTATCTTGAACCAATTTAAGGTATGTATTAAAGACCGGTTGTTATTTTTTGGATACTCGCTTTTTCATATATGTATAAATCAAATAACTGTGTTATGCTATTCCATAATCTTAAGGTCATTACATAGTGTCATGCCGCTTGCCGCTCAGCGGCAAGCCGCTTGGTGCACGCCGCTTGCAGGATTGAGCTATTACAGTCAAGCGGCGCTATCGCTTGAACTACATCATCGAGCGGCACTGCTCTAAGTTGAGCTCAAGTCAACTCATGCGATTTGCCGCTTTGGGAAAAGCGGCAGCCCGAGCGGCAGGGAGATCAATTTATCGGCTTGACACTTTGCCGGTTGGGTCACCGCTAGCGATTCTGACATGATTGCGTAGTGACGTAAATTTCATCATCAGAGAGGCAAAGCGGTAAGCGGCAGTGCACTATGTAATGACCTTTAAACACTTGAGAATGTTTATGCAATTTCATTGGTTACTAGCCGTGTGATATGAGACAATATCACACGGAACAGCGCATATGCATTGAATGTGATACGCAGATGCACCACTCGGACCAAAGGCGCATAGTAACAACGGACTGATCAATTAAAAAAGTTGGGGATAGTTTGTTGGATAAAATACACAATTTGAGTAATAACTTCTTATTTGAATAAAAGTGTTAAAAGGTGCAACAAGAACGCTTTATAGATTCCCTACCTTTTATTTAGTCACAGGAATAACTTAAAATGAAAACATTGGTGAGTTGTATATGCTTATATTTCAATAGAAAACATAGGCTGAATTTCGTATTTGCTCCAATACGAAATTAGAAATTTCACAATTTTTGTACCAAAGAAACAGTTCTCAGCTTAATTCTTACAGACAGGAATATTTTTTATATAAAGCTTTACACCAGTGCCAAAATCTGAATTTTCACATTTTTTCGGGACACCTGTAATTTGAAATCTATTGTTGCACCTTTAAAGAATGAGAATAAAGCTGCCATGTATCTATCACATTACATGGGTGACATATGATGACACGATAGATACACGGCAGCTAGAGGCTAAAAACAATACCTTTATTCTCTAATTGTGGGCTATATCCGGATATTACAGTTCTCAAAGCACTGTCTTGTGGTGAATTCTTAGCAAACAAAATCTTTTGAACCTGTCGATTTTTAGGCTAGCATTTGTGGATACTCATATAATGTTACAGTCTAATAAATATATCTTATGCTTTATTCCATATTGTGGGCCATATCAGGATATTAATGTTGTTTCCAAAGTATTGTCTTGTGGAGAATTCTTGGCCAGGAAAATCTTTTGAACCTGTCAATTTTATAGCCTAGCATTTGTGTATATACTCATATGTTACGCTTTAGATAAAGGGTGATAAACAGACCATTCATGAATATAATAGTCGTCTAGAGGTGTGTCGAGCTTCTAAATGACTATTTTATTCGCGAATGGTCTGTTGAGCCGTTTACCTTGCATATACGTTGTGCCGAATTAAATACAATTTTTTTCTCTAAATTCTGTATCACCTTTGATACATAACGTTTATGATTTTAACCTTAAAAGGAACAAAGGCCTAACTGTTTTCTTTAAATAAAATCACTCAATGCCCTTGCTATATTCGCATATGTACAAGTCTATCAGCAAGAAACAGACCTAGTAATCTACAGGAGGTATTCGGCCCACAGCCGTATGCATGTATTGTGTTGAACACTATCCAATTGGAAACAAATTATGTTCAGTATGTACTACAGTGACAGTAGCTACAGAATTTATATCATTTAATGAGTAGTGATGTGAAAAGCAAAAGAAAAAGTATTCATTAATCCTTGGGGGCACTCGTATTCCAAAGTGGATTTCATGCTCATGTATGGCCTTCAAAAACGTACCCCAAGCGTGTATTTCACTTGGCAAGAAAAACACCCGAAGCACGTATTTCGGTTGATTTTGCTTCCCTTAACAAGTGTTTTGGTTTAATTTTAAAACCCTAAACAAGTAATTTGCATGACAGTTTAAAAATACACCCTAAGCAAGTATTTTGACATCATTTTGCTACCCTAAATGAGTACGCTTATAAACTGTGCCTTTAACCACCTTACAGGCTATTATGCTCTTATTGTAAAACCCGGACTAAAATATCCATGACCTTATTTTAATTGACATAAATTAGAGACACCATAATTCTGTTTCTACGCACATAGACCTACATGTACATCTAGTGATCATTCTTAGTGTAGAATTAACATGCGAAAATGAAATGAAACTCCAAATGAAAGACATAAACCCCAAACCAAGAGTTGCATTTTTTTTTATTTTTCAATGGTCACTGTGTGGTACAACACAATAACATGTGTGTTTTGATTTTACACAAGAGGATTTCTGACTGAATGAGCGAGAAAGCCTTATAATGTTCCTGTCGCAGTACACTGCAATGCCCACTGAAAACGCCAAAAACTGCAACTTTTGGTTTTGAGGTTTTACGTCTTTCAGCAACTCTATCTCAGCCATTTTTCAGTGCATGCTTTTTACAAGCAAGGTGTTAAGTGAAAGAGCAAGACCTAGGCAACAAAATGCATTTATGAAAACTTACAAAATTATCCGACATTGGCACAATACTGATCGAAAAACATGCTGAGATACTTTTTGTGCCAACTATATCTTTTAAACCAGGGGTAGATTTCACAAAGATTTCAACCCACCCATCATAAGCGGATACATTAATTGTAAGTTACTGTTACATAATTACGATGCCTTTGACTTAAAGGCTGACTCAGAGATTTCGAAATATAATTTTTTGGTGTAGTAATTAAAAATAATCATTTAGAACTAAAGATGGTCACTTAAATTCAGGGCCGTCGCTAGACATTTTGTCAGGGGGGGTGTAAACTGAAGAAATGTTATGCCGCAGTAAGAGTTTTTGGAAGCATATATTGTTTTTGTGAGCATAAAACAATGACAACTAACGGCATGCTGTTCGGGGCCCACTAAGGGCCATTAAAACTTCCTAAGTAGATACAAGAGTAAAGAATTTCTCCTGACCTGACGCGTTAGAACCATCTGCACACCGCAAGTCTTACACAAGGGGGAAACGGGGTGGAGTCCAGGGCCCGATTAGGAAACCTTGGTGGAGTGATTGGCAGAGCAGCCGGGGGTCCAGGAAGAGCTCCGGATTGAGCTATTCAGAACCTTAACGATGCACTTTTTTAGGGTTAAATAGAATCAATTCAAAGAAAAAGACTGGTTTCTAACTTGCTCACTGAGTGACGGACATGTATATAAGCGTGTAAGCAGAGCAGCAGAGCCCCAGCCGGGGGTCCAGGGGCAAAGCCCCCGGAAGCCTTGGATTTGAGGCCATCGAACTTCAAGATTGCCACTTTTTTAGGGTTAAAATAGTAACAATTCAAAGAAAAAGATGTTGTATACCTTTGCTCACTGAGAGGCGGACAGTATATAAGCTTGTACAGGTACTAATGAGGGGAACTGCACAAAGCGAGCGCCAAGGTCTTTAACAGGTGGGGTGCAGGAGCAGAGTCTGGATTGTAGTATAGAAGGTATGTTTGAAGGGTAAAAGCGATTAGTAAGTAATTTCAAATGAAGAGATGAGGCACTTAACCCAATCGGCGCGAAAAAGTTCACCTCTAATAATGTGCTGGGGCTAGGGAAACGATCCTTAGCAAACACTGCAGGTAGACCAAACTAGGGGGTAATGGCTCATGGCTATTCCTCCCGTTTGCCCATGCCCCTGCCATGCTCGTGGTTTCTTAAAATTTATTTACTCATTTTATCACAAGTACTGTTGGGCACATTAGCAATTCTGATTACTGTGAGCTAAACTTGAAACAAACTAGTTGGCTGAGGGGAATCCATTTTAAATATTGGTGATATTTGGACGGGAGGTCAAATTGTTGTGCTCTGGACAACGTTTCATGATTTTTGTTCGGTCTTTCTTCCTCTTTTCTATCTGTTGGGTCTCTCCCTTTCTATCTTTTCCTCTTTTTCTTTCTCCTTCTTTTTGAGGATCGTGGGGGGGTGTTCCACCCCAACACCCCCACACCCCCATGGCGACGGCCTGGCTTAAATTGGAGATGAATCGGATTGTTCGTTTTTCATGCAGTAAACATTTATGCACACAGTATAACAGTGCCATAGCTGATACCATGTAGAACAAAAATCTGGATCCAGAATTATGTATAACAAAGTGGTGATTTCTACATGAAGGAGTTACTTCACACAGTGATTAGTGATGAAAAGCCGTATGTAAATGCCAAAAGCATGGTTGTTTGAAAAATGAGGTGCCCGCATCGGGAAATCTCGAGTCAGCCTTTAAAGAAGGGATTGCTTTTTTCTACTAGGTCATTTTCAATGAAATTTTTTAATTTTTTAGGTTTTTTCTTTTTTTAAAATTAAGTTGCAAACCACCATTTATAGAATTTAACCATCTAGACCCACAATAAGCGGACATATCATAAGTTACTGTTTTGACACCCTTTACTTAATGCTGATACCTGTGACTAAGATGGGTTGGATGGGCATCACAGTCTGTGATTCCTCCAGGATTGTTTAAAAGTAGCACAATTGGAAACAACAGCACAAACTATAGCTAGTAGAACCATGATCTTTATGAATCCACCCCCGGATTGTTGCAGAGTTAGCACAATGGAAGCCAACCGGCACAAGTGAAACCACCCCAGGATTGTTCATAGTAGCACAATTGGAAACAACAGGCACAAAACTATAGCATTAGTAGCCCCATGACTTTATTGAAACCACCCCAGGATTGGTTAAGTAGCACTTGGAAGCAAAGTCACAAGTGAAATCCACCCCAGGATTGTTTCATAAGTAGCACAATTGGAAACAACAGCACAAGTGAAATCCACCCCAGGATTGTTTCATAAGTAGCACAATTGCAAGCAACAGGCACAAACTATAGGCATTAGTAGATCCATGATCTTTGTGAAATCCACCCCGGATTTGTTCCTACTGTAGCACACTTTTTTGGAGAAACAACAGACACCCTTAGCATTCGTAATTCACCCACAGGCTTGTTTCATAGGTAGCCACAATTAAACAACCAGACACAAACTACATGTATAGCATTAGTAGATCCCTGATCTTTATGAAATCATCCCCAGGATTGTTTCATACGTAGCACAATTGGAGGCAACAGGCACAAACTATAGCATTAGTAGATCCACGATCATATTGTGAAATCCACCCCAGGATTGTTTCATACGTAGCACAATTGGAGGCAACAGGCACAAACTATAGCATTAGTAGATCCATTATCTTTATGAAACATCCCCAGAATTGTTTCATATAGCACAATTGGAAACAACAGGCACAACTATAGGCATTAGTAGATCCATGATCTTTATGAAATCCACCCCAGGATTGTTTCATAGGTAGCAAATTGGATACAACATGCACAAACTATAGCATTAGTAGATCCACGATCTTTGTGAAATCCACCCAGATGTTTCATAAGTAGCAACACTTGTAAACAACAGACACAAACTATGCATTAGTAGATTCCCCCCATTGTTTTCATAGTAGCACAATTGAATCAACAGGCCCAAACTAAGCATTAGTAGATCCACGATCTTGGTGGAATCCACCCCAGGATTGTTTCATAAGTAGCACAATTGGAAGCAACAAGCACAAACTATATCGTTAGTAGATCCATGATCTTTATGAAATCCACCCCAGGATTGTTTCATAAGTAACAATTGCAAGCAACAGGCACAAACTATAGCATTAGTAGATCCACCCCAGGATTGGGGTGATCTACAAAAACCAAAATTGGGTCACAGGTGCAACATGGCCTCCCCCCACTTGTTATGAGGTCAATTAAAGGTCACATGCCCAAGGTCAGAGGTCATGTGAGGTCAGTTGTAAAATAGGCTGAAAATGTAAATTGACCTCATTTGAAAAGTTTAAGTTCGATTGCAACCAAACTTGGTTTACGGAAATTACATGCATTTGTTTTATGATGTCAAAGGTAAGTTACCTATCATTCACTAACCGCCGGCGACACAAGCAGTCCCGAGGACCGATTATTTTTGGTTTATGGTCACAAGATATCCTCGATAACTAAATTATTTCCAAATTTCATTTGATCGACGTGCGTTTTTTTGTGTTTAAACTCAAAACTTTGTAATCACACTGGCCCATAGACCACTGATGTCAAGACAGCAAATAAAAAATTACAAATTCTTCAAGATTTTGGGTCATTCGCAATGTAAGATTAACACATACTATCTTATGCAATGGTTCAGATGAGATAAGAAGAATTATTCGCACTGCACTTTTTGAGTACTTTGGGAGGACAAAAGCGTGGAATCACAAATTACCCTTAATTTTTTGCCAGCATACTTCCAATATACGATTTTATTTTTAATTTGTTTTGTTTCTTACTTTTTCAGGTGAAACAAGATAAACTGCCATTATACAACATCGGAGCACTGCAGCCGTTATTTTTTACTCTAATATAGTGACATCTACGGTTCAAAGGCACCTGCCGTCATGTGACCCATGAAGGAAAAGCCCGATTAATGCACATCCTGCAACAAGTGCTTTTCTTACCCCAGTTCAGAACAATTCATGAGGGTACACACGGAAAAACCTTATCAGTGTCATACTGCGATAAAAGCTTCCATGCCGTGTAGAACAGAAGAGCATGAAATGACACATCTGGAGAAACCTCACAAATGTCAAGATTGTGAGAAAAGGTTCAGTACACTAGTACTAAACAATAAACATGAAATGACACATACTGGGAAGAGCCTCAAATGTCACTATTGTGAGAAAGGTTCAGACACAAGCTGGTTTCCAAAACCAAACCCACATGAAATGACACTAAGGGGAGAAGCCTCACAAATGTCAAACTGGTGAAAAAATTTTTCCAGGCAACTAGTCAAAAAACTATGCATGAAATGTCACATACAGGAGACAAAAACCTCAAATGTCAATATTGTGAGAGAAGGTGCTCTATCCTATTAACAACCAAGAACATGAAATGACACACACTGGAGAAAGCCTTTCCAAAATGTCATATGGTGAAAAGTTTTATAACTAATTGTACAAAAGAACAGACATGAAATGACACACACAGGTGAAAAACCTCACAAAGTCAGTACTGTGGGACGGTTTCATCGCAGCTGGTGCACCAACACATGAAAGACCACACAACAGGAGAAACACCTCACAAATTTCAATAATTGTGAGAAAAGGTTCAACCTTGTTGGTTACAAAAAGCAACATGAAATGATCAACAACGGGTGAAAGTCCTCATCAATGTTTATATTGTGATAAAAGTTTCAGACAGATTGGACACAAACAATGACATGAAAAGATGCAATGAGACTTGGCCTCAAAATCATTTAAGTTTTTGAAGTGTTTGTAAGTAGATGCAAGGATATCATATTTGTCCTTGTTTAAGATTTTTTAGGCACATAAATCTGGTATCATATAGTCATTTCATATAGATAACCCGAATAGATTTCTTTACCTTGCATTTAGCTACAGAACCGTGGCGTAGCCAGGTGGGGCAGAGTGATATTTTTGCTGTGTAATCAGTACATTGTTGCACCTACCGGGAAATTGCCCCTCAGGAACCACAGGGCTGGCTAGCGCCGTGCTACAGAAATGTTGTAAAAGAGAGAAAAAAAGGTCATTTTGATTTGTCTTATTCTTTCAATCAAAACGATATCGGAATTTCATATTGTTCCTATACAAAATTAAGAATTTCACAATTTTTATACCAAAGAAACATTTCTCACTGTAATCCTTTCACCGGGGATATTTTTGATAGAAAGCTTTAGACCAGTCCAAAAATCAGAATTTTCACATTTTTTAGGGACACCTGTTATTTGAAATCTCTCATTGCACCTTTAATGGCAAGTTTTAATGCTAATTGATAGTGCGGTAGAAAAAAATCTGACTATGGGATACAACCGACCCCTCCCCCCTTGGGCTCGGGGTAATGAATGGGAGGCCTCGACGTAAAAGAATAGGCCTGATGAAGAGAAGATATCAGTAGCTTCCCACAATGCATTGCTTTCCATTGGAAATTTTTGTACAGGTAGACATGTGAATCGTTAGAGATGAAACACTCTTAAAATGCAAGTTTGTGATCAGTACTTTCAATTTAGCCATGTTTCATCACTAACGATTCACATCAGGACCTGTACAAAAACCTCCATTGGAAGCAATGCATTGTGGGAAGCTACTGAAATCTTCTCTTGGCCTGATGTATTCCCTGCATGTCATAAGCGGTGACTAAAAGGGATGATTTGTCTAATATTCCAACATGATGTGGTTGTTAGCAGAAACTTTAAAATTGTCTAGCAAATGTCTGAAAATTGGTCATACTTAGTTCATTATCATTTACTCAATAATGAACTAATTCCTCAATGTATCCCTTGTAATTGTGCTTTTACTGTAAAACTTATATTTTCTGTGTATGAGAGCAAAGTCAATGCAATTAAGGTCCATGGCCCGGTCGCTAATAGCCTCGTCCCCAGGGAGCCCAGATTTTACCAGAAGTGGTTGAAATTTTTATATCAGAAGAAAGCTACTATTTTTCTCATTTACCCTGTGAAGTCTTAGGGCTAGATGATGTTTAGTTTGGATGTTCTGAGCAAAAATATGCCCCATTTTGGTCGACAATATTAATTTTACACAGTACTCTATGGGGCTTCTAAAATCGCGTTTTTAGCTCTCACATCAAAACGGATTGAAATATCGGCGCGAAACTTTACAGATGGAGTTTTGGGGTGAAGGTCCTTCTATCAAGGTGAAAACTTTATATATTTAAATCAAGAGAAAAACATGCAATAGATTTTCCAAAATATTTCTGTATCTTGTTTTAGTTTTTAAATGTATCTTGGCTATTTAATAAAGATTAATTAGTTTTGTAATGTTATGATAATGTAAAAATAAAGTATTATTTGAAGAAAATAATATTGATTTCCCCTAGAGGACATCCAAAAATGAAGGCTGAGCTTTTGGCACTCTAGCGAATGCTATCAGTAGACGCGTTGCTGGTTGGTAGTCTCTAGATGTTGAAGCGCCGCCTTCGCAATTGGATACCTCTATCTACAGGGAAAGATATTATTTTCTATCTCATATTTACCAACCCCCTATATACCAATAGTTTCAAATCATAAAGTGTATTTGGGGTTTGTGTATAATAAATAATTTTGATTATCCAATCGTGACATGCAAGCACAACGGAACCTTCCATGATTATAAAATTGAAAAAAAGTTGTATATTTACTGTACTTTTATAATCACTGTCTTAAATGTTGTAATTAGAATAAAAAATAATAATATACAACTTTTGTTTATTTTGTTTAAATTACAAACCTAACCGATCAACTCTTTGTTGTATATATTAGAGCAGAGCGAGTCATCGGGCCCCTTTATTTAAGGATTTTGTTTACCCCCACTACAGAAAAAGGTTTTAACACCTTTTGAAGTTTAGTATGGACCCTCTACCTCAATCTACTCAGGTGGTACTCTCAAACATTGTGGTATCCAATTTTTTCAATAGGGACCAATTTATGTTTACACAGGGGTCAATTTTTAAATGCTCCCATCATTTTGAAATGTAATGCCATATTTTCGGTCTAGTATAATGATTTCCAAAAATATAGTTTTTGTACCATCCCCCTACTACCATTTGGTTTTGGAGATCTAGCGTAAAATGACAAAAATGGTAAAACGGTCAATCTCAATTTTGTACAGGGTCAACATAAAGTTAAATCTGATTATATTTACATACTTGCAATTATTGCCTATGTAAGAGAATCAAAAACAAGGTGGTTCTCGATACCACACGTCCTCGCCGCTTTCGCGCATAGCTTAAGCAAAAAGAGCAGCAAGACCGATTGCAATGTATGATTAGAGGGTATTCCCAAAAAAAGTTGGGCACGCGATACAGTGGAGGATTGCAGATATCCCCCTCCCCAACACCCCACCCCCTCCTTAACACAACAACAAAACACCCTGCAACACCCAACCCCTCACCAACAGCCACACCCCGCAACACCCCCCACATCCCCAGACAATTAACCCACCAACCCCCTCACAATCACCACCACCCCGCACACCCCACCCCCTCCCCAACCCCCCGCAACACCCCATCCCTCCCCCCAACACCCCCTACCCCCTCCGCCATCCCCACTCCCCAACCCCACGGCGCACGCTCAACAGACTCCCCCCTCCCCTACCCAACCCCCACCACACCCCCCCCCTCCCACCATCCCTCCACCCCCCACCCCCTCCCCACACCCTCTCCTCCCACCACCCACCACCCCCTCCCCTCCCACCCACACCCCGCACACCCCACCCCCTGCCCAACACCCTCAACACCCCCACCCTCCCCAACACCCCACACCAGACACCCCACCCCCCCCCCAACCCCACCTCAACACCCCCACCCCAACAACACCCGCACCCCTCTCCCCAACACCCTCAACACCCAACAACACCCCACCCCCGTCCCCAACACCCCACCCCCTCCCCAACGAACACCGTCCACCTACCCTCCCCAATGGCAACACCGCCCTCCCAACGCACAACCCCCCTCCCCAACATTCTTCCTCTCCAACACCCCTCTCCTTCCCCAATACCCTACTCCCTCTCACACACTCCCACCTGCTCCAGTACCTACACACAAATTTTTCATATCCAATGTTAACCGTTTCCAGCCGTAGTGCAATTACGCAATTTAATTAGATCAATTGCATCACAAATTCCCCTTTTAATTGGCTCACATGCACTTTGACCTAACTATAATTCAACACAACAGATTAGCGCACTTTCTTTCCATGTAGCAAGGAATTTTGCCTATCCGCTGTAATCATTTCAGCGATACGCCATTATGCTATTGTAATTAGCTCA
>JAMKCH010023600.1:0-21072 GCA_023653785.1 Ophioderma brevispina
GTTAGGAGCGTCCGTATCATGGATACACGCGGCCCAGGTTCAGCACACTCAGTTGAATAAATCCTGACACCACCACAAGCCATTACCAATGACTTGTGGATACGCTAAGAAGAAGAGCTATACATTAATATCAATTTGACCACCTTTGGCAGTGGCGTAAATTTCTTTTTGACATTGGAGCCTGGAGGGGATGGGTTGATGAAAATTTATGAATGAAAGAGGGTGTGCTGAAAGATCCATTACTAGCAAATGAAAAAAAATGCCATTTAGAAGCTAAAATCGTTAAATGTAATTGTAATTAGAACAAAATGGGCGCGAAAAGCTGTCTTCATATTACACAAAGACGTGGTGTATTACATTGCTCCCTAAAGCTCAAAAGCCTCGTCTTTCATTTATGAATGAAAGAGGGTGTGCTGAAAGATCCATTACTAGCAAATGAAAAAAATGCCATTTAGAAGCTAAAATCGTTAAATGTAATTGTAATTAGAACAAAATGCGCGCGAAAAGCTGTCTTCATATTACACAAAGACGTGGTGTATTACATTGCTCCCTAAAGCTCAAAAGCCTCGTCTTTTCTTTAAAAAAAATAGAGACCAATATCCCTCCTTAATGTGTCATATAAACTTGCGTCATCTTGTACTGCCAACAAGCTAAAAAAAGTTCATCCAGATTTAATCAGTTTTGATCAGTCAGGATTTATGGTAGGAAGGTATATTGGTGAGAACATAAGGCAGGTCTGTGACATTATGAGTAAGTTACACAGAATTAAATAATATTCCAGGTCCTAACAGAGTGGACATTAGTAGAAAAAGCAAGAGCATTCTTAAGTGTATTGCTTATTATCGGCATTGTAATTGTGTTTTGGACATTCAAAATTCTTGGACCGATCAATTTGATTAAAATAAATGGTGTTATTATATTTAATTACAGAGGCACTGCCCGATCCTCAGCGTCGACCCATGCACTTTTCACACCATCAAACCTGATATTTTGGTACCATTAGAAACCTTGTATTTTTCTCATCTCCTCTGCAAAATATTTTGACTGACTTATGATGGTGCAGGCTTAAATATAGTTTGTTATACGGTAAACTAAAAATAGTACTCTATGGGCTATTGTAATACACGAAATTACCGTTTGTATTAAAATGCTATGTCGGATTCTAATGAAATTTTGTTGGAATTAACCTTCGTCTACGGGGGGGGGGGGTGTCACCGCTTCAGGTTCCTCTTTTCTTGCAAAACGCCCCCATTTTGTGCCAAATCACAAATTATTTGAGCTAATTTTAATTGATATTGACGCTCATCCTTTCGGGCCCAAAACAAACATATTGGTAAGATATAGCGTGATCCCAAAGTGATGGATATAGTGGCAACCACCCTTCGGAGAGAAGAACCAACATGCCTTTAGTACGGACACAGGAGTACACAGACATTTCCCAATGTTCGTAACCATTAATAGCTATATCCCCTTCTTTTCATAATGAAAATGAGTACCAACATCCTTATAAGTACGTCAGAATGACGTCATAAAGTTTGCATGTCAGCAAATCAGTGTATACACAGTATAGAATAGGGGAAAGTTCAGTTTTTCACCAAAAAGTTAGGAATATCCGATTTTCACGCGGTTTTTGGCTCTACTTGACGGGGAATGACTAGTTTTATATACTCAGAGCGTTTAAGTGCTATAATAATGTTTTTAACACTAAAAGTGACCAAGGGGTTTTCACTCCCGTTGGTGCCCAAGGGGGGGGGGGGGTTTCATGGGACCCCCCAAGGAAACCACTTTCCCGAGGGAATTTTTGCACGAAATTTATACCACATGTGAAGGATCATAAGACAACCACAAATTAACAATAAAAAATGAGATTTGTTATTTTGGATGCAAATTAGGGGCAAAACATTGTTTTCAAAACACGCGAAAATTGGACAAAAAGACGGGAAATTCAAATGACCATTGCGCTTACATGAAACATTTTGAAAACCTATTTTATGTTGATATCTATTCTAGAAGACCCAAATTACTTATATTTAACACAAACCTGCAGTTTTAGGGAATCCTGTATTTTTTACGGGTGTTGCAAAATACACGTCATTTTCCCATAGAGTTTGTACAGTAACGGTTTTGCAACGTACATGATGAAATTGCTTGTTTTCAGCACATAAAGGGTTAATTATTTTTAATGTTGCTAATAATTGTTTACTTACATGTATGTGTGAACTTATATCAGAAAAAAATGCTTCGGTTCTCGGTTTATTATTCCTATTTTAAAATTATTCTCAAATGATTCCGTTAGTGCCCAAGGGGGGGGGGCACTAATTAACTCATTAACGGCTTGGCCGATTTTAATTATTTTGGTATGAAAAGAAGCACATTTAAAAGTCAGACAATTACAACCATTTCGGCGGATAAATTTCCCACGCTAAAAACGGCCAGCGCGGAAAACAAAGTTTGAGGGTCCATAGGAAACACCCTCTCCCCCCTTTGGTCACTTAAGTGTTAAGTCAGTAAAAATGCGAAATAATCCCAAGAATCGGAACAAGGGCATGAAACTGCAATAATAGAATTTTACTTACCGCCCAATCCTGTCGCAAGTTCCTGTTCGGGTCAGTTCCAACGCAAAATGATCCATCGTTTGGCTTACGGGTCTTTCTCCACATGCGATCCTGAAAAAACACAGGAAGTCATCGCATTAGTGCAAGAAGGATATTTTGCAGAAGCTTTTATTGCGTTTGAAGGGGGAGGGGGGACTTGGTCTTCTGATCGGGTAACCATACGAATTGGAGAAAAAAGTGAGCCAGTGGCGTAACAGGCGGGGGAGCAGGGGGCAGGTTGTCCCCCCTGACGAATTTGGCCGGGAAAAAATTTGCAAAAATCATGCTAAATCATCCGTTTTTTAGCCCTCTGACCGGGAAAATTGGCCTTTTGACCCCCCTGAGAGGGAAAATTTCCCAAGACTGGGAAATTTGCCCCCTCAGAGCGGGCAGGCCCGTTACGCCACTGAGTGAGACCGGTATAGAAGTAATTATAGTCCGGCATACTCAGAGTCCGGCTACAACAGGGCACTCAATTCAGTTGACTCTTCACGCAACATTAGTTTCACGCTTTATTCCGTTATCGTCTATGGAGCCCGGACTATGGCTCCAGTCGGCTATATTGCTATATCAAGTAAATAAACTGGCTCCATGCATATGTTTTCTGATCCACTCATGTAATATGATAGTTGCCGTTTATTTGCTTCGTACTTACACATATTACTATACCGATTCATCTCGATTCATGTGACACTGCGCCGTATCGATGAATCAATTCAATGATGCGCAGGGACTTCTGTTAATCATGTTTATTGAGAGCATTGTAAGGCCCTGAAATTACACTATAGTTCGTTCCATACATTAATGAAATGTATGTGGTGGCAGGTGAGTGATTTAAATGACCGGGGTGTCCTCCAAGAACATCCGTTGTGGCACGTGCATTGAATTTGTTTCATTTTCCCGGTAGAACTAGTTTGACCCCTCTCCGATTTATGGAATGTCCAAAACTCCAGGGGGACGAACGTATCAACTCGAATTCGAGGTATAATTGTTATGTTAAGCCCACTTACTTGGTCCATGTATCCTCGTAACCGTCTGGGTTCACAATGGGGATATGTAAAAGTCAAACATTCCCAAAAGCTCGACTGCGTCAATACCTCCGTCAGCAAGCTATCCCAGAGAAAATAGTAAAGTCAAAATCACATTTTAGCACTTGACATGCTGTAAATTTTTGCAGTGAAAGCCATGAATTAAACGATTAACCCTTAAAATGACAACCGTTACATAACAATTAACGGTTTCCCCCTTTTTTTAAAATTGCAGCATATGGCTGACAACTAGCTTCCAGCTCAATACACCGCAAAACATTTTTTACAACATAATGTCGTTCGAATATAACGTAATCTAGTCATGTCGACATTATGTCGTCAACTCTCGTCATTTACCTCGTCATCCATGCCGCACCCCCCAAAAGTCCACCTTTTGCTGTATTTTTTTATAAAAAGGTCGAAAATTGATAGAAATTTTGACGCAGAAAGTCCGCTTTTCGGTGATAAAATGTTCAAAAATGTCCCGAAAAAGGACCATTTCAAGGGGGTTAGGTTCCCCTTTTTCGAAAGCAGTTCCACTTTTTCTTTAAAAAGTCCAAAGTCACAATTTTTAAAAAAAATCTGCGTACGGCCCTGGTCATCTCGACATGTCAATTATGTCGTTATTATCATGTTAATTACGTTGTCATTTATCTCGTCACTACGTGTCAATATCTCGTCATCTTCGACATAATGTTGTCGTCAAGGTCACTACTTGATTTTCTTACATATTTGCCAAGTATATAACCGTTGCAGACGCAATCCATTCACGAGCATGCATCCACCGTGCAAGACGATGGCCTTTCTCCCTGGTGGTCCGAATGCAATCTAGAGAAAGAGACAGAGAGAGAAAGAGAGACAAGAGGTCGAGACTAATTTACAGATATCGGATGGTAAAATTAAATACAAAACTAATTTATTAAACAAATATACAAAATATACAAAAAGTAAGAATCGAGTTCTACAGGATTTTTAAGAACAAAATATTTATTAAGATAAAAGAGAAATTTTGCATTTCTGGATGACGTTATGACTTTTATGTTAACACATATTAGGAACAAAAAATTTTCATATCTTACATTAAAATACGGGAACTATGTAACGGCAGGGTGTAAATACTACTCTTTTCAAAATGTGGTGATGTTATTATTATTATTGTTTCCAATATTATTTTATGTTAGACCTCATTAGGGTCATTTGAAGCGAATTGAAAAATGGTTCTATGATAACGTACAGCTTGAAGTAGTAATTTTTTTTTCGCACCCGGTGTTTTGAAAATTTTGGAATATTTACCAATTATGTATAAGATCACACCTGAAGTGAATAAGCCGAATACGCCGTCTTTATGTAATACATGGCGATTTAGTCTTTTCTGTCGTGTTCAACAATAATCAAATCATGGTTTTCTATAGGTACGATTACGACAGCAAGAAATTTCAAAACAAGGTTTGCGTTTTTTTTGGTACGTGTTTGTCCGATAAACCTTCGAAATGTTCTCGGTAGGTTGGCTTACAATCGGTCCAGTGGCATTTGTTATATTTTTTTTCTTAAAAAATCCTCTTGTCACTTAACAATCAATTAAGCTACAGCAACAAGTGTAGAGTGTAAAAGCAAGTAACTGTTACTATTTTTTGCAGAATTTACTGTAACTTAAAATGTATAGGTTGTGTTGTCAAGCAATTCTCAATTGAAATAAGGGTTATGTGTGAAAATTTGAAGCTTTAATTATATTTTATTTTGAGAACTATTCTCTTAATTCGTTAGATTTGTTTTGTTTAAGGTTGAATAAAAGTAGTGATAAAAACCTTCTTGGATAAAAAACAATCCTTTAGATTCAAAAGATAAAGCTTAAATGATTGTGTAAACAGTTTTTAAATCATTTAAATGTTTATTTTCAAATTCAAAAGGACTTATTTTTAGTAAAGCTTTTACAGGATGTAATTCTTTTAAGTCCAAAAAAGATTTTGTCACTAATTTCAGTCTCGTTAGACTTAAAAATAAATGAAGGAATAAGAGAGGTAAAAAAATAATTGATGAAGTGAGTAGTATTTACGATAATCATTTTGATTCACAATTCAAGACAGTTACATGATCCATTTTGAGGTGTATGAGAACGAACAAACAAATTACCAAGGACGAACGCGTAAAAAAAATCCAAAAATGTGCTGTTATGCTTTATAAAGTCCCTTCGCCACCCCAAACTTTATTATAACCTCTTCCCATCGTTCCTTACGCCTTTATCGGAGGCCTGTCTTTAAAATTGCCCTAAACTTGATATTGTTTCTATCCCCTTCGTAATAGGAAGGCCGAATGATATTCTCGTAATATCTACCTTCAAGTAGTTCATGCTTCGGCCTTCCTAGGACCTTCCAATAGATCCAAAGGTTACATCAGGCTGGTATTGTGAAGATTGTCTCGATCCATTGTTGAATCTAATGATTTAAAGACAAAAGTATATTAAAACTCTATTATGAATGAGAAACTAAAGCCACTCGGACGATGTTACAACGAGTTCATGGCAAGGCAGAAGGTCATAAACGGTATTGTCTTTATGACAGTAAGGTGCTTTGGCAGAGGAACGTGTGTTAGCCTGGGAGTAGTAGACAGGTTTGTAACACACAAGGGCCGTAGGAAGGATTTTTTGGGGGGGGGGGGCGGGCGGACTTCGAAAAAATGGTGACCTAACTCCCATAAAATGTTCCTCTTTTGGACTTTTTGAACATTTTACCACCAAAAAGTAGACTTTGTTCTCAATTTTTTTTCTAAATTTGGACGTTTTACAAAAAATAAAGCAAAAGTGGACTTTGCCCTTTTGGGAATTTGGGGGGGGGGGGGGGGGGCTGTGCGACCCGCGCACCCACCACACACCCCTATGCGTACGGGCTGGTAAACACATCTTCTCGAGTACAAAAAGTTTTGCGTGTTTTAAATATGTAGACAGACTGGCAGAAACCCTTGAAACGTGATTCTTAGTGCTGCAAAATGGTGCCTTAAGGAGAGGAGGGCCAAAACAAAGTTTGTACAGGGATCAAATTCTTAAATTGATCAAACATGTTGAAAAAGCATACCACAGTAATGGGTCTAACCCTAAGGATTCAAGAAAAAAAAATGAAAAAACAGTGTGTTTGGTTTTCGTCCAATCAACTCAACATATATGGCAATTTGGAATTAATTTACAAGGTATGTAATGAATTGAAACTCAGAACAAACACTTGGAATATTTTTTAGATTTACAAAGCTTTCGACACCATTGACCATGACATTTTATCTACAAATTAGAACATACGGATGTAGGGGGTGTTTTGGATGGTTTAGAGTTTTATCTTTCAGGGGGGGTCTACGTTTTTTTACCCGATTTTCGATTGCATGTGCTTGACTTTACCAATGGTTACATATGCCATGTTGTATATTAATACTTTACTGTTTTAATTTTAAAAAAGTTTGAAAAAATGGGGCTTATTTTGATCTTGTTGCCATGGTTACTAACAGGGCCCCTGATTGGCTAAACACGGGAACAATCGTAACTGCTTACCAGTAACTTGCATTTACACCATGACTTGGGTAGATTAGAAAGGTGCATTTGCTACAATGCGCAGGAAAACCGGATTTTGATATGGTTGGCATGGCAACCAGGAGCTGACCAATCATGATATTTTATGCCATAATTCAAAATTGAAGCCCTATTCAAAAAATTCCGGGGCTTCATGGTTTCCATCCCTTTGGATGTTGAACATCTATGTCAATTCAAGTTGATACTACCTTTTTGTTTTTGAGTTACGTTCGTTCCCGTTTTCATAAAAATCCAGATTTTCAGTCATTTGAGATATGAGCGGAAACGTAATCGAAAATAATAAAAATTGCAAAAAAAATCATTTAATGTGTTGGCCCCAAATTATATTTGGAAATAATTGTTAGTTTATTTTTAAAATATAAAATTATTACATTTTGAGTACATTTGGTGCAAATTCGGGGATGATCTAATGGGTGAAATTCATTTTTAAAAATAAAATTAAAAAAAATAAAAATTTTAGAAATACATAAGAACTGCTGTCGAGCTGAAAATTTCAAGTCGTTTGATGCCATACTAAAATTTATTTAATGTTTTAAGAAATTAATTTTGAAAAAGCTGTTAAACTGCAAAAGTGGGAGTGGCTTTTAGTGCTAACTTAACACCATGGGTGTTATTTAAACACATCCTGGATTCAATACGGGACCACACCCACTGGTGTTAGATTACACCATGTTAGTGTAGATTAACACCAATTTGGTTGTTACAATGTATGCTATGACACTGTTTGGTGTTAAGTTTACACCACATATGGGTGTTAATCATTTTTTTTAACACTGCCGGGTGTCAAATTGACACTACTGGTGTAATTTAAACACTCTAATGGAGTCAATATGGGGACACTCCATTGGTGGTAATCAAACACCCAAATTTGGTGATGTAACATTTATATTTGAACGTGTGATATGTTAGTAGAAATGCTTTGATTTGTTTTTGTGCTTATAGTATAACGGCTTGCTCTACAAATCATAAACAAGAAACACACATCCATAATTAAAAGTATGCAGCAACACAGAGTGGTACGGTGTTACATCTAAATTTTCAACACCAGAAACTAACCCCAACAAGCTGGGCCACCGACTGGTGTAACATTTAACACCCATTTTTGCAGTGTAATATTGGGTCAAATAATAAAAAAAATAATATTTGATTAAAGTTAACAGCGTGAGCACTTTTTAGTATACAAATGTATACAAAAGTGCCATCGACGGTGATGTGAGGACTTGCATTGCTTAAATCGAGCACTAAAATTTGAACGGAATGCTTATTTACATCAAACAAAAAGCAAATGAAAGCTGAAGTTAAACTTTTCTATCCATGCTATAATCTCAATTATGCTAGTCGACTCATTTTCTTAAAGTTGAAAACTAGACCCCCTTAACATCGCAATCAAAACATGGGTCATATCTTTAAATAAATTCGGAACTTTAAAAATATAATAGGTGTGTTCCGCAGGTTGCAATACGTGGCCCCTTACTTTTTTCATATACGTAATTGATATATCAAATTACGTCTTCAGTACTAGATCTTTATTTTATTTACTGATGGACACTACTTTATTGTATTCTCATCCTGAACTTCATACTAAAATGGATCTACTAATGACGAATTATTAGAATGGGTTTAGCCAACAATTACATGATATTAGGAACACCCATTGTGAACCTCGAAGCATATTGAATATGAAGATGTAAATAAAAATAATATTGGAAACCAACACCATCTGTGCAAGGTGATAAATGTAGTGGCTGCGATATTAATTGTAAACTTAGAAAGGGTCACCAAAATAACGTTATTGGTGTCGTCATGACGATAAACCTAACATGGAATACAGGTGATGAAATATCTAAGGCGATATCAAGAAAATATAGGAGAATATTGAAATAAATTAAAACATTCTGTACCTGTTGCAAATAATGTTACCTCTATATTGCTACCCTTATAAACCGTTTATATCAACTATGGTATTTTTGTATAGGGGTAATGCATAAAGATATTTAGATAAAATATTCGAAAACGCCAAAAAAGGGCGTTGAGAACGACCTCCAATAGCCATATCGATCTCCCATTAAAGTCCCCTCTTTTCTCGTTTTAGTGTATTAAATGTATTTACACGTATAAATAATTTGGTATCTTTATGAACAAACATAACAATGACGAAATACCCCAACTTTTGATAAAAATCTTTTATAAAAACATCTGAGATTAACAGAACAATACAAGGAATGCTCAAAATTAGTTTTGTGTAATGCAAAAAAGACGTTCTCTCAAAAATCGTCAGATTGCAGGCCCAGTCTTGGGAACTCAAATGAAAAAGCTATTATAATCATATCACTGAACATTTCGTGATCAATTCAAAAAACGTAATATTTTGTCATGCTATGATAATAATTAAATTGATTAGGTATTTTAAAGATTTTTGAGATCTAACTTCTTTTCAATATCAGTTGCTTTGTCAAATTATTGACCCAATTGTAATCTTGGGGCATGTTTATTCTCTTGTGTGTTGGGGTGTAAGTCAGTTTGTAAGTTTGGTATAATGTAATTTAATATGTAAATGTGTAACTGTGTTAGAAAGGGGCTAGACATGTTCGGGCCTTTTATTGGCATTTATCTAGCCCCACCCCCCCCCCTTAATGTTTATTATCTTTCTTACTTACAAATATTTTGATCTCTGCTTATTTTGAGTATTGCATACCGGGGCACGTACATCGCAATTTAAGGGTTAAGAAAAACTACACTTTTTCCATATTTTGCTGTTTTTGACACCCTACTCAATGTACGCGCGTATATCGCCGGTGGAAAAAAGAGTAAGCGTTCTTTTCTTGTTCAGATCTATCTACCTTGAATACAACGCGCCCCTGAACCGTCATTTCGAGGATATTTGTCGTAAACATAAAATGCAAAACATTTGAAACGGCTCAATCTAACCTACCCGGAATGTCCTAGGCTTACTACATTTTAAAATCGAGTGAGACCTCACTAAAAGTTTTAGGTCTGTCCACAGTGGCGGCTGACAGGATTTTGGAACGAGGGGGCGCGGAATTGGCTGCCAATAACACAGCTCTAAATCGGTTTTTTTTTTTTTGTTTATGCAAGTGCCGGGTGGTGGTGGGCGCGGGGAGGGGTGTCCCCTCCCGCGCTGTGGCAGTGGGGGGGGGGGGGAATGTGCAGGGGTAAAACCCTTCCTGCTTTGAGCGGAAACCTTGAATTGTTCCTTTCTAGGGATCAGCACCCGATTATTTGCTCGCCACTGTCAAGGGGATGGTGCCCGATTTGCCTTTTTCGAAACTCGTGGAGTAGTTTTTTTTTTTTTTTTCATGTGTAGTTTGGGGAAGGTCTGGGGACAGTCCTGTTACAGTCTTCTGCAGTAGGCATTTAGGTTGCGAGCCGGCAATTACGTCACAACCGCAGGTTGTGAATAAATAAAAAATGACTCCAAAATAGGCACATGAACAAAAACCATAACGGCGATTATTTTCCTTATTTGTTGGGCTAGTCACAGTATTTGCAACAACATAATTTCTATCCTTTTAAGTAAATATGCAAAAGTAATGGATAATTGGTCAAACTTGTAATTTAAAGTGCTTTGTTCCGATTTATGTGTATTGTGTCTTAGTAATTTGATAGAGGAGCCTGGGTACTTGCGGGTTTTCGGGTAGACGCATAATGCATGTTGCAAAGCCTTATTCAATACTGTGCTAAATATATAGGTTAACCACTAAAACGGAGGTTTTTGTGTATATTTGGGAATGAAATGGATTGAGGGATCAAATTTCAGTGACGACATAAGAAAAATATGGCCTTTCATCTTTACCAAAATGGATACTACTTCCAAGTAAATCAGAGGGAGTCCCAAAAGGCGCTCGGAACACGCACCTTTAACTTCCTTGGTGATATTTAACATGAATCTCCATACTCCCGTGTTTGAAGGGAACATTCAAGACCATTTGTAATTAAACAAAACAACCGTTAATAATGGTATTTTCAAAATTTATGTTTAGAAAATTACAACCTAGAATTGATATTACATGAAATATGGTAATCAATTTAATTTCTAAAATTCTTGCAACACCATAGAAAAACACAGCAAATGCAGTGGAGTAACCAGCTTTTTTCAGGGGCAATATTTTGGGGGGCAAAACCAGCCGATATTAAAATTTGTTAGTATAGTATATGGCCGATGTCACTAACTAATTTTTTTTCAGGGGGAACAAGGGGGAGGCAAGATCCCCCCCCCGGGTACGCCATTGAGAAGATGTTGTCAATGTCAAAAGCTGTCAAACACTACAATAAATGCCCCGGGCATAAAAACTCGATGATTAATCAGACAAATCAAGACAATTTCATAAATGAAAGAAAAAAAAGGGTCAACACCGAGCCGGTAAATCAAGGGCATTAATGCGATTCGTGAAGGATAAGTCTGTGGAATTCTCATAAGTTACTGTTTCCAACTGAAAAATTGACAGAAAAGGAAGGAAAGGGAAACGCAGTGTTAAAAAGCAGTGCCGTAGCCGATCGGGGCGGTTGGGGGGTGGGGGGGGGGGGGGTTAGGGGGTGCGGCAATCTGCAAAAAGGTTTGCTGCTCTTTGCCTCCAACGCTGGCCAGAGGCCTAATCGAGGTTCAACTTCTAATAGACCAAATGTCCTAGAAAATGTAATGGTTTTACACCTTAAAATTAATGTTCAAATGTGCAAAAATCGCAGAGCTTCCAGGGGCTGCGCCGAAGCAAGAAGGGCCTGCCACGCCCACCTTCTGTTATCGCGCTTCGCGCTTCGAAGGTTCACTTCTGGAAAATCCGCACACCCCCAAAAAATAATTTTGGCTACGGGCCTGCTCAAGATATGGACTTCTCCGTACAGTTACGTGTTGTATAGTAGAGTTTGCTTCTGGCCTTATCATTGCAGGATAAGGTACCGGTTTTTTTCTACTTGTGATCCATGCAAAATCGGATTTTGATTGTTTTTTTCGATTTCCTGATTTAGCAATCATTGAGGTGTCTTAACTAGCATGCAGTACTTCCATGGAGACCTTTCATTCGGGGCAGGAAAGTGATACCAAAACCGTCTGGTTTTTTTTCTCAATCTATCAATTTATACTTCATAAAATCGCGCCAACAATTAAGGTGCATCAGTTCGTAATTCAGGCTTCCGTCTGTTTATTCATGTTTTACTAGTTATCCTTGAGAACAGCTTATTCTCAAAATTGGAGTTGACGCGTTCTTGCGGTTTTGTGTTTGAGCAATTGTGAATTTCATACAGATGCAGACCAAATTTGACACGCAGTAAGAATTGGGCACACGTGGATGATTACTAAGGCTAGCGGTTCAGATGATATTAAAATCTCAACATTTTTTAGGTAAGTCGGGGGGGGCGGGCGAGGGCTGTGGATCACGAAATGCCCCTTTAATAATGATATTCTTAACTCTTTTAGGATAGACGGTTTAAATAACTGACCCGTTGTTTGTTTACTTTGTTGTGTTGTTTTATATATTTTTCTCTTGTCCAACGAGGGGGCGTGCGCCGAGCCCCGCCGCTATGTAGATCCGCCAGTGGTCCATTTACCGTGAGAGGTGGTTATAAGGGAAGGAATTATTTTTTTAATGGCCGCAGGTAAAAGGTTTTTTATCAATACAAACATCACGCAACTATTTTTTTTTATTTGGCCATCCAACCTTGCGAGAGATTAGTGCAAAGCGGTATGAGTTCCTGGACTCTCGAGAACCAGCATTAGTCCTTTATCATTAACAGCTCATGTACGAAACTAACTTCATCAGTTCTCCGTAAAGCCGATTAGTGGCAGTGAACTTTGTACCCTGGACCAACATGTTGTGTAATAGCAACAAAGGCGTAGGAGCCTACATGGTAAAGGATTGAAACCCTCCACAATCAAACCACCCCAAGAAAATATGCAAGAAACTTCACCTAATTGAAATGTACTATCGACTGCCCTTGGCTCAACTTAACGTTGTTGTAGCTGTGTAAGTGTGGTAATTAAAAAAGCTTACAGCTAAAGATTTTGCCTTATCATCTTATTAAATCCCTGGAATTTCTCAATCATAGCATTGCGCGAACCTCGGGCGATTGAGGTGCGCCAACATTTCTCGCATTGTGGGAGAAACCATTATGTCGACTGGGTTGTTAACATATGACGGTTCTTTCCAGAAACCGAGCTATATGTTACAGAAAAAATTATGAATATATAAATATGATATGAATACCGATATTAATAACCTAATGGCTTCAATGGGCAACCTCATGTCAGTTCCATACGGGTTCCCTGAGGATCTTCTGGATAATGACTTTTTAACATCGATTCTCATTATCATCATTATAACACCAGATATAGGGATGTATCCTTCCTCACGACTACGACCACTATACAGGATAGAATAGTCTAATTTTGTCCATTGATTTAAGCAAACACTTTAGCAACTCAAGAACACTTAATCTGAATTTATTTCCAAGACTATAAAATCTTCTCCCTCTCTCCATGCCTTAAATCGAGAATGAAGAAGGAAATCATCAAATATCTATAATAATGAGGTTGAGCTGAGGATGATGATAACTCACTTTTGTCTTGAATTTGGCTTTTTTTTCTTTTATTCATGATTTGTACTTATTATTTACATCCACGTCACGTATGAATGTAATTGTGAGATGGTAGTGAAAATACAATGTTTGTGTAAAAGTAATTACTTTGTATTTATTGTATTGATTTGATATAGGATCATGAGGAAGGAAAGGGAGAGAGGAGGGAAAGGTTGGAAAGAAGGGAGGAAAGGAAGGATGGAGAGGATGGATTGGACAGCGGTAAAGAATAATCTAACCATAACGACATATTCTGTCGCTGAACGAAAGAAAGAAAGAAAGAAAGATCAAGAAACGCAAAGAAATAAATGAAACAAAGTAAATAAATGAAAAAAATACTAAATACAGAACAACCTCCCTCCCTACCTCACCTCCACCTCACACACTAACATCCACTCCCTCCCTTCCCTCCCTCCCCCCTCCCTCCTCCTGCATTCCTAGTTAGACATGTTGTTTTGTCATGTTGTCTTGTCGTTTTATGGACAGTAAACTTGTGCCCCTATTTAGGACTAAATGCATAAACCCTTGCTAGAACCGAAAAAGGAGGCCACTGCACCTTCATGCCCTGCGTTTAGCAGTGACCTCGATTCTTCACATTCACAGTTTCAAACATATATTTACTATTTGCAATGACTTTGTTTAAATTTTGCTGTTTGTGACATTACTTTATCATATTGAATTATACTTTGTATTGCTATGTTTCTGGTCTTGTACTGCTGTGATGATGAAGTTCAAATAAAATTGATTGATTGATTGATCGATTGAATATTAATAAAACAGTGTAATAGGTGGAATTTTTAATTATTCTTTAGGTTATGATGAGTTTTTCTTATTTAAATTAATATTCTATCCTTTGTTTTGTTATATATGAAAAACAAGTTTTAAAGTTTAAATTAATATTAATATCCTTTTTATTTAAAAAACGGAATAAACCGCAATACAAAAGGGATTGAATCGTAAGGAGAAGAAATGATATTTCGCCCTAATAAGAGCGTTCTGAGTGAATAAAAAGCCATTTCGCACTAACGTAGGGGGATAGCCTAATAATGATAATAATGGTAAGCAAGCAAACAAAACCAACAACTACAAGTTTAACTCCTGAAAATAGTCCGGGGGGGCGGGAGAGCCATAGTCCGGGCTCCATAGACCGTATCGGAATAAAGCGTGACTCTTGGTGAAGAGTCAATTTTTGAAGTGCGTTGCCCTATTTATTATACCGTTGAGCCGGGCTGTGAGTTACGCTAGACTATAATTCTTCTATACCGGGATTCGGCGCCGCAAGTAGAGATGCAGAAAGCGTCATTTTAATTTTTTTTAAATTAAATATGTTATATTTCCCAATTACCGTAACCGCTTCTGTAAAATAAATTAACCCTTGTCATTTATGCTTTCCGTCTTTGTAAAAACTTTCTGAAATTATTATATTATATGTATTATAATAGAAAAAATAGAATACTGCTCGCTAGAATAGAATGCTCTAGATTGGAGAATGTTCAGTTCCTTTCAGTTTTGGGTGTTGATTGTGATACGCAAAAACTTCGGTTATAACTGAATAGTAAAAAAAACCAAAGTGGTAAATCGAACACATGCCCCATAAATACATTGCCTGCTGTGAAAGACAAATTTCTTAAGACACTATTCAGTGATTCACCCGTAAGAGCCAAAAAATATTGAAATTTGAAAGGACTAGCTTAAAAGTGAAGGGTTAAGTCTGTAGAATTTCAACAAGTCTTATTTTTCGAACTGAAAAATTGGACAGAAAAAGGAAGAAAGAAAACATCAATATTCAAAAGCATGTCAATACATCCATTCAATACGTGCTGTAGTAAATGTAGTAAATTTAGATATCATTAATAATATATATATCTTATGGAGTCAACGTTTTATTTAAGCACATGGAAATGTAGTTATGCTCTCCTATTGTGACCCAAATTTTATGGAAAAAAAGACCTTCGGAAAAGTGGGTTTCGTTATGGCGGGCGAATTGGGTTTTGCAACGGTTGTTAAAAATCGGGTTTTGGACGGCCATTTGAATCGGGGTACAGCTGATTCTCATTTTTTCATGTTATGTGGGCGTGTGGATGTGCCCCCTCATTGAAACAGGAGTTTTGTATAAAATAATCCCTAGGGCCAAAGTTATGTTTTCGGGGGGGGGGGGCGGGCACGTGGACCCACCTTTATACACGAACGGGAGTGGTCAAGACTTATAACTTAAGTGTTAACACATACAACAACATATTCATGTGATTTATAACTAATCGTTGCTGCAGCAAGAGCCCGAAAAAACCCCCCTCTATTTTTTCGAGGTGTAACCGGTGACCTAATTTAACAAGGTGCATCATATATCAAAATGAGCTTGAAATCTCAGGAATCCGAAACTGATGATGCAAAAAAATTACAAAGTGTCAAGTTGAGTTATGAGGCGGGAAAGGACCCCTAAGAAAATCACCAATAAATTGAAATTGACACGGTAGGCATCGGTCTAAGTAAAACTTTCAATGTTTTGCGTTATACGTATATGTTTTGATATGCACCTATCAGATTATTGTAGATGAGCCCCATTTATAGGGGTTCATATATATTCCTAAGGTAATGTAAATAGGGAACAGAATTTATATTCGAAGGTTATTTCTCCAGAAGGGTTTTTAACCTACGGGTCGTTGGCGAACACATTATTCTATGGAAGTCCATATTTCCGATAGGGTTTTCTTCCGAAGTGTAATGATCCGAAAAGTTTTTACTCAGAAGGGTCGTTTGTCCGAACATAGTGTTCATTTTTCCGAAAGCTCATTACTCCGAACGGTCAATTTCAGAAGGTTATTCTTTCGACGGTTTTTCTTCCGAAGGGGCATTGGTTCGAAAAACAAAAAAAGGGGTCGTTAGTCCGAAACATAATTAGTTTATTTTTTTCCGAAGGGGGCGTTTCTCGACAAATAAACCAGGATTTGTGCTCCGAAAGGGGCATGTTCCGAAAAAATATATGAGGGTTTTAATCCGAGGTTTTTAGCCCGAAGGGGCGTTTGTCCGAAATTCGGACAAACGCCCATTCGGACTTAAAACCTCTCAGAGACAAGTGGTAAAAACACCACTAGAGAATAGGAGCCTTTCGGAAGAAATATAAATAATATGATATAGAATAAAAAATAGAATAGATAATATATTTAGAAATTGATAGAATAAATTATATTTTAACGAATCTTTCGGAAAAAAAAAACCACTTCGGACTTAACCAAAACATCACAATGCGAAATATAAATAAGGCATATTACATTAGACCTTTCGCACCTAGTTTGTATCAGAATACCGAGTAGCTAATATGCCCAAAAAGAAAAAACACCAAAAGGAAAATAAGTCAAAAAAAATCAGAATACCGGCCCGTGGTGAGGTGGGATGCATTTCATAGCTGTATGCGCTAAAAAATTGATATTAAACAAATGTTTGACTGGCGCTCAAAAATTCAAATACCAATGATTTTTTTATTTAAAAATTCAAACTTTTCTAAGAAACTTGCATGTAGGCGGGATCCAGTCAACAAAAACAACAAACAAAAATCAAAAAATAAACAAAACAATTAGGTCGTCAACCTAAACCTTTTTTATCAAGAATCCAATCTTAATTAAATAATTTAATCGATAATGATAGGTGTTTTTTTCCTTCTGAGAAAAAAACCTTTTCGGTCGATAATTGGATTCAAGCGATTGAAATAGGTTTCTTTAAATTAAAAAACATAGAACTCTGTAGCTATGTGGTATATCGGCTGAGACCGTTTGCGGCTTTCGACCAGACCAATTTGCAAGATTTTCAAAGTGAAAACAAAACATGGTTTATCGATCAAAAAGCAGGGTTTTAACAGAAAAACTTATTTCTTAGTGATTTTTACCAGCTTTTTAAATCTATTGGATAGAGAACATGGATTTTGCTTGAAACTTGGCATTAGTATTCAGTTCAAGTTCTGAGTCTATCTTGTGCACCAATCTTTTATTGATTTGACTAAGGCATAATGAATTTGAGTTAAATGAATTTCTTATTACACTTCCCACTTGATACAATTGTGCCCTTAGGGGGAATATAAAGAGAGACTCTCAAACATGCAACATGTCCTCAAAATCGTAAAATCTAGTTTGACCAAGGTATATACGTGGCATGCAAATTCGTTCGCCGCATTAGCTTTTGACACTCTGAAAAATGTTACTAGAATTTTATTGCGACCTGACAAGACGGCCAAAAATTGCCGCGGTACTACAATTCACCCGACATCCTTTTCCACGCAACAAAAACTGGACCGTGTTTGGTTAATTGACGGCTCCAGTCCATCATTATAAGTGACTCACTATTCCTTTTAAACGAACATTCATTAAACACATAAACGGAAAGAATAACAAATATGTGGACTACCACATCGACCTGCAAAGGAACAGGGTTTGAAACCAAGTATTCTGTTGTTGAATCGGAATAGGTGGTGGTCTACTGAAGAGATTTAAATTTGTAATCATTCCTTTGGTATCAAAAAGTAAAAAAAAAATATACATAATTACGGGTCCAACGGAAGCCAATTTTGCATGAAAAATTTTAATTTTGCGATGTTTTCGACTTTGACAAAAAAAAATTGTCGTTTTGGAAAAATATTTGCAAACAATATTTATAGTTTTGCAAAAATATTTATAGTTTGCAAAAATATTTCAAGAGTTGCAAAAATATTTCAGAGTTTTTGCAAAAATATTTCAGGTTTTGCAAAAAATATTTAGATTTTGCAAAAAAATTTCAGAGTTTTGCAAAAAACATTTCAGAGTTTTTGCAAACCAAAATTTGCAAAAAAAAATATGCAATAGGTTTGCAAGAACATTTTACAGCTTTGCAAAAATTTATTTTATAGTTTGCAAGAATATTTTATTAATTTTGCCAAAGGTATGTAATAGTTTTGCAATAATTATACACTTTTGCGGAAAAATATGATTACAGTTTTGCAAGAATAAGAATATTTAAGTTTTGCCCGCAAAATAAAGCATAGTTTTGACAAAAAATATTTCATGATTTTTGCAACCAAATTTATAATTTTGCGAGAAAATTTTCCCAATCGTTCGGGAGACAGTCGCAGCAATTTTCGGGCACTTTCCGGAATCACGGAAAGAACCGAAATTGGAACCGGAGGCGAACTACGAGCTAAACTGCATGTCTTGAAGGATGTGGTGGCAGAATACTGAATGCAACCCGCATTTCCTCATATTCCAAATTCCCATAGCGTACGGAACTGTAGTCAAGACTAGAGAAGCAACCTCGGGCAAATTAATATAATTGACTATAGAGTACTGGCGTGCTGTGACGTCATCAAATTTTTTTGCCTTTTCGCATTTCCTTGACAATTATTTGGTTAGACATTCTTAAAAACCCTCAAACACCAAATTTAAACATGAATTGGTCATGCGGCCGAGATTGACTGCATGAATACTATTAGCCAATTGAAAATCAGTGTAAATTGGCCTGTTCATAATGTTTGGAACCAGGCAATTACACTGATTCAGTGAGGCTAATATGTATTCATGCAGACATATCTCGGGCCCCCGGTAACCGATTCCCACCAAATGGGTGTTGATGTTTTTCATCATGCTTCACCAATACATGATATCCAAAAACGCTGTTTGTAATGCAAAAAAAGTTTTTTTGTGACGTCAATGCTTCGTACCTATAAAGGGCATGGCCGACGCTAATAGCCTCAGTCCCCAGAACCCGGATTTACCGGAAGTGGTAAAATTTTGGTATCAGAGAAAGCTACTATTTTACTTCATTTACCCTGTGAAATCTTACGGCTAAAGGAAGTTTGGTTGGTAGTTATGAGCGAAAAGTGGCCCCATTTGGTTCGAACACCAATTTAATTTTACCCACAGGCTCTATGGGGCTTACAAATCACGTTTTAGCTCTCAACACCAAAAACGGGATTGAGATATCGGCGCGAAACTTTACAGATGGGATTTTGGGTGAAAGCCATCAATCAAGATGAACACTTCATTATACTTAAAATCAGGCCATCCCCCTTTAATATTTACCCAGTAACAGGCTACTGTTCTGAAGTTCTGTTATACTAGTGACTGAATTGTTCATACCTACTTTCACCCCATATTCTTTTCGTTTAAGTATTGCTAATGTTTTGCATGGTGCGGCCCATGCCACACTCCAAGCATGCCATGGTGGTGACGCGCACAGATTGGGGGAGTTGACCGGGTGGTTAAACATAGCTCGTAGTGCGCCTCCGGTTCCAATTTTGATTCTTTACGTGATTCCGGAAGTTGCCCGAAATTGTGCGGACTTGTCCCGATTACGATTGGGAAAATTTTCTCGCAAATTACAATTTTGTTTAAAAATCATGAAATATTTTGTTTTTTTTTTTTTTTTTTTTTTTTAAAAGTTTAAATATTCTTGCAAAACTGTAAATATTTTCGCAAAAGTCATGGTAAATAAATGATTGCAAAACTATATACATACCTTTGGCAAAACTATAAAAGATTTTCTTGCAAAAACTATAAAATAAATTTGCAAAGCTGTAAAATGTTCTGCAAAACTATTGCATATTTTTTGCAAAATTATTGTTGCAAAATCTGAAATTGTTTTTGCAAAACTCTGAAATATTTTTGCAAAACTCTGAAATATTTTTGCAAAACTCTGAAATATTTTTGCAAAACTCTTAAAATATTTTTGCAAAACTCTGAAATATTTTTGCAAAATCTTGAAATTATTTTTGCAAAACGCTGAACTATTTTGCAAAAACTCTGAAATATTTTTAAAACTATAAACTATTTTGCAAAAACTATAAAAGATGTTGGCCAAATATTTTTCAAAACTTACATTTTTTGCAAAAAAAAGTAGAAATTACATGCGCAAAATTAAAATTGTTCATGCAAAATTGGCGTCCGCTGGGACACCGTACATATACATATTACATTCAATTTGTCCGCAAAATTTTTTGTTCTCACTCAATTTTACTTGAGATATGACCGTGACTTGGTCTTTTTACATTTCTTTTTAGAACCATTCTGGAGTGTGCAATAATTATTTAAGGGACTGGCTCTCTTTTCACTATTTTAAGGTTGATATACTAGATTTTTACTGTTACATTGTTCTGTCTCTGTATGTCTCCCATTTCTGACGATTGCTGGTTCAGGTCTTGTGCCTGTTCGGCTGTTCCTATCTGGCTTTATCATTTTTCCGTTCAATGCGTATGTTTTAAGAAGTTATGAAAAAGATTGAAATGTGAATGAAAATACTCGCGTATAATCCCGGGGTTATAATCCACCGTTAG
>JAMKCH010023601.1:0-19346 GCA_023653785.1 Ophioderma brevispina
TATCAACAGCGAGGCTGATTACTTAGGCGAAAATTGCTTATGTTTCTAGTATCAAAATGCTATGCTATTACCCTCCCCAGCACTTACCAGGGAAGCCAGCATGTAGCGAGGCCAAATCATAATTTTTAACAATTTTTCTTTTTTTAAATTTAGAATTACAAAAAAATTACAAGTGTTACCCAAAGAATGCTAGGCCCCCAGATCTTGAGAAGACGTTGGTTTGGTTAATGCAGGCAATTGCAACAGTTGAGTTAGTAGGCTACATACAGGCTTGTGAAGTTGAACTGTCGGTCACCATCTTTGCACATTGGTGACTCAGTCAGCAGGGCAGTGCAGTTTTTATGGCATAATCCAAACTGCTTGCAAAGCCTCAAGTAAAAAAGTCTATTGTGAAAGAAAAGTAAGGTTGGAAGTGTCAAAACAAAAGATCAAGTAGTTATGCCAGGTAAGTAGTCGCAGTTCTGTTCCAATAATGGTAACTTAAGGCATCATCTTTTAAAATTTGGACAGTCAGAATCTTTGTGCCATAACTTGTCTTAGTTACCACTGTTTGTGGAGTTCCAATGCCATTTAAGGTTGTTGAGTGAGCTGTATTCCTAAATAAAAAGAAAAAATAATTTTCTTTGACATAAATCGCTAACGAATGTTCACAAAATTTTGTACGGTATTATTTTAATATGAAAGTGTTTTCCACTGAAAGTAGATTATTTTCTTTAAAAGAGGGGTCAATCAAATACGTCGTAGCCCAAGTATTAGCTGAGTTCTTTGTGCTTTACGGTGCTTCGACCCCGTCAAAACCAGTGTTCACTATAGGATAGATCATGAATCAAACTTACAACCCTTGTTCTTAGAGTTCTAGACTTTCGTTAGAGTTGTTAGATCAATTTAAGTGATTTTTCTCCATGGAACCACACAGTGAAGCAGTTTTAGTGCGTACAGGCACTATTCGCTGATAACTGCATGAACACCTCCCTCTAGAGTTGCGGGGGGGGATAAGTGAACTTCTTAAATAGCATCTCCAGAGTCTGTAGAATAATTGTCTACCAATTGTACCGATGACTACAATTTGTTCCAAAAAAAGTTATGTCAACTGTAAACAGGCTGAAAATTGGAGACCAATGGCAATGTAGACACAACAAGGGTAAGGTCAGCCTGAAAATTTCATAATGTGAATTTTAAAATTGAAAAATGGTATCACATGATGCAGAAGACTCTCAAGACTGCCTACAATAGAAGTTGATTGCAAAATACTAATATTAAGCCAATTTGGCTTGCCAGCTCACAAACACTTGTTCTTTAGAAAATTTGGATTAGGCTAATAATGAAGGGCGCCACCAATTAATGACGTCACTGACGGCCAGCTAGCTTCCGGTGAACCAGACATGCCAGAAAGTTTGCTGAGACTCATCATGCTCAGAGACGTTTTTTATGAATGAAATCCACAAGGGTCAATCATGTCCAATGTTGACCATGTCTAGTTCGGCTGAGCATAACCTTTTTGTCTTTCATTCATCTTTAACATTGGACATTATCGTATATCGCTACGTAAAGGTTATGCCGCTGTACATGGACTGGTATCAACAATAGCAATGCCAACACTTTAAAGTATCTGACATCATCAAGATTTTTCAAAACTGTACCCAAACCAGGACTCGTCGCATCTTACAATACTCAGAAAAGATCCAACATTGTTTTCACCCAAATGCGAAAATGGATGAATTTCAACGCAGAATTATTTACTCCCGAAAACTGTCAGGGTGAGTGGTTGCCAGTTTGAGTTTGGTGGTCAAAGGTTGACACGCGTTCGTTTGTTGGTTCAACAAAAACACGTGTTGGATTCTTGTTATGTAGTATTGTAAGATCCTGTTGAGTAAGTTGAAAAAAACTTGATGATGTCAGATGACTTTAAATTTGGCATTGCTTAGTGTTGATACCAAGTCCATATACAGCGCATAACCTTTACGTTAGGGGCCTTTTTCTGATATTACGATAATGTCCAAATGTTAAAAGAGGAATGAAAGACAAAAAGGTAGCCTCAGCAGAACTAACCCCATGGTCCATGTTTTTAAGTTGGGCACCTAAAAGGGGATTTGTTGCAATTTCGTAGTTCCCAAAATTGTTTACATGCTTGTGTTTGTTTAATGTATATGAGACGGCTTGTTGGTATTATTTTTTTCCTTGGACACTGGCCTTCCAATTTCAAGCAAAAAAATTGATTTTAGTTTATAATACATAATTACTGTTAACTCGTTAAAGAGTAAAAAGTCCGGCATGCAGGGGGTGGGATATGTGGCGGAGGAGAATGTGGCAGAGGAGCACAATGCTACCAAAGGGGTCTATACGGAAAAACAAAGCATGATATTAGGTTCAAATATCATAGGCAGGTCTTAGTTCTGAGTGGAACCAAAACCAGAGGTCACCAATCTTTTAACACAACTCGTTATCATCTACTGACATCTAGTTTTGGTACCCTATGGTTAAATGGGGAAATGTAATTAGAACCAGAAACAGTAGAAATTTGTGAAGTGAACTCCTTTTCGTACAGCAAAAAACTTACCTAAATATCATGAACTATTAATTCTATCCTCTGCGTCTGCTCTGACACTCATTACATCACTCTGCATTATTGAAATTGTTATATTTCCTCAGAAAAGAAAAAATTAGGCACAAAAGTAGACCCTCCGATTTACTTCGATGACCGTGTTGATCAGTTGTTGATGTACCATTCCGACGCATGCGTATCGTTGATTTGTCAGGTAGCTAGATCTATCCCACGGGCGCATTTGAACTCGAAAAAGACGTGTTCATGTGTCTTTTGGAGTGATTGAACAGTGCTATGGCGTTCGTATCCTTATTAATGTGTTTCTTTTACCGTCGTTTACAAAAATAAAATGGCCATCGCCATATCGCGCAATGTATTTTTGAATTGCATTATATATCATTGCTAATAAAATAACAAACATTCCAGTCCTGCTTGACGTATAAATAACCGTGGCATACCAGACCTTTACAATGGGGGGGGTGGGGTAGGGGGAAGGACCAGAAGGTGTGTTGAGTAATTTTCAGAGGGGACAAATTTGAATTCTCTGTAGGCACTAGGCAATCTACAAATGGTCAGGAAGGAAGAGGAATTAGAGTGTTGTTCCCACCAATTGCAACTTCTTTCAATACAATATTTGCAATGGTTGTCACATGAATTTATTAGTGCCAAAAAGGAACTCATCCCAATCTTAAACACTTAATGTGCCCAAGTGATCGAGACCTTGATCAACAAGGTGGCAGGTATTTATAAAAAATGCTGCCTTTTGTGTTACATAAGAGGTGTTAAGTAACCTGTTCGCTTATGATTAAATCATGTCCAGAATGCAAGCAAGGCAACATACACAGCATTTAGTCTTCCCCATGTCCAATTTCATGCAGATTAGTGGGTAATCCATGTGTTATTAAAAAAACTATGTTTACCTACATTGGACATTGCAATTGATAAATTAGGATGAATTCAGGGTTGTAGTTCATTGATAAAAAAAGAGCCTACCTTTGTTATACATTGCTTGATCACGTTAAATTTCCATCTCATCGTATAGTAGAAATTTTTGGATTTCCTTTTCGAATTCAATATGCCCATGATGCAACACAAACTGTTATAAATGGAGGCCCAAATAGCCTCTTAGTTTGAACAAAAAATCTACCCTCCTAACGTCCATTCATAAAGAAAATCACGTTAGTAGTTCTCTGGTCTCAAAAACATGGCCAGAATAGCTCGAAAAAATCTTGTTTATCTAGGAACGACTGGCCCGTTATACTAACACGCGTTCACAATGTCCTGGCGCGACACCGCCAGCGAACACGTTCGAAGGCGGCGTTCAAACAATCATATAATACCCATACCGTCAGTTTGTCACGGGCTGACCTGGGATCGACTCAGGTTGTAACCTTAAACCCCAAACATGCTCATGGGCCGAAACTTAGGATAAAAAAATTGCCAATCTGTGTTGATCGAAAAATACGTCAAAAAAAACATTCTTTAGTGGTGTATAAGCTTGAAACTGCAACATTTAAATAAAGGTATGGAGATTGATTCGTTCTTGGGATTTTCAGGTACGTGCTTTGTTGTTGTAAAGGGAGGGAATACTTGGTTTTATTATTAGGTCATTCTCCAGCCATAGCGTGAGGTCTGAAAAACTAGAGGGCCGTTCATGATAAGGACAGTGTTTACGATAATGTCGACCCTCTGGATTCAGTTACTGGAACTAAGGCAGGTCTAGGTTGTGATCCTCTTTATTCATAAAGAGTAAACTAAAAATCTGAAAAAACAACAAATGTTTGCGACAAATCGAAAAAAAGCGCCATCGTGCTCAGTTTGATCAAAAAAGGCAATTTCACGAAAACGCTTGTCGAATTCTCATCTAACTTTCATAATTGGATTGCTTTGCTGATTTTACACCTAGTAACACATCGCAGTCATGAAAATGTATAGTCTATTCAGTACCAGACATAGGGAGAATAGAAGAAATCTTGCATTAATTTTGGACCACCCTGATCTGTGTAATGGAAGTATTTGCCCGATAAAAGTTGTGCCTGACTTGGTGGCAATTTGTAATTAGAATTAAAACAGTGCCAAAATATTGTATCATCCACGTATGTTTAGGGGGCGACAGCCATAACTGAATACCTTTTATTATTTGCTTGGTACACCCTGTATATTTGAGTCGCCCTGTTATGATGAAGCCAAATTGTATGTTTCTGAAATCTGCAGAGTATATGCTCTAAGAATATATGTACTTATATGGGTAAAATGTACAGTTTAAACTTTATAGACAAAACCTTAAAATCATGTAGTTTGCCTAAAAAATGCACATGCAACGCAATGGGTCCCAACTTAAAAAAACAGGCACCCCGGGCGCAGTTCGATCATAAAAGTTTCCATCTGTGAACTTAATATCATCGCAAAAAGAAATGAAACGGCCCACTCCGTTGCATTTTTTAGTGAAAAATCTATGCTTTCCCCGTACGAATTTAGGAAGTTGAAATCTTAAAAACCTGATACGGGATCTCTGTATTACAATTGTCAATTAGTACGAAATGACCACTAATTAGATCGGTAAAATACAGCACATGTAATACGTGATAGCAGTCATGGAAGTTAGGCGGTTTTTTTTTTAGAGGTCGGATGCAAATGCAATATTCACCTGTGTTTTTCCGAGGAAAATTTCCGAATTGCTATTTTCCCCGTCGTAAACGCCCACGTGACCATCATTGCGCCGTAGCCCTGTTTGAATGATGTATAAAATACTGGTTTGAAAAAAGTAAATATTTTCTATATTTGGGTTACAAGAAATAAAAAATGTACTCATAGTTTCCCTAATTATTTGGTATTGAGGTTCATGGTAGATTTTTTTCTGTTCCCCTTCTTCGTCCTACCTTTACACTTTTCCTTTAATCTTCCCCCTCTCCCCTCTCCTTTAAAAACCTTGTATGGAATTACTTGAATGGCGGCATATATTTGCCTGTGACATGCCCTAAATAATCCCATCTCGATCCTCATAACCTACATTCGGAATCGCGACCGCCATACCCTGGGTGGCCCTGGGATTGTTGCCAGCTTGCGGGCGTCACCACTGACAAAACATTTGGAACAAGGCCAAGTGGCTGAATGACTGGGGACAAAACGATAAATATGAATAGTTATTCCTAACTTACCTATCGTTAAGGTTGATTTACAAGCTCCATAACCAGGCCACCTCCTTATGAATGCATCCCTTATGCCAAAGAAAAGAAATCAGCGATTTTTAATTCGACCTTGTAATTTTCTCCATGGTTAAATAAACAAAAAAGGGCGGCCAAACCAGGTGGTCTCACTGTCACAACTAAAGCACGTGTCATAAATTGACGTTCAGTGACGTGTTGTATTCGCATTTCAAACGGAATAGACCGTGATTATGTGTAAAAAGATGAACTTCGCCTTCTGGCAGAGAAATTCGTTTCTGATCCGTGACCTCCTTCACCAACCCAAAATGAACAGAGCGCCCTAGATCAAATAATCTGAAAGGACATTGGTTTCAGAAGTTTATGCCATTTTCAACATGAAACTAATTAACGAAGTTAATGGGACAAAATGAATAGTTAGAAGTTAATTCACCCTTGCATGCAGTTTGAAATTGTAAGTGTATTTTATATAGAATTTTCAGTAGACTAATTTGACCATTGTTACAATATGCTTATCGCATTCACAAGTGTGTGGTATCGAACTGCAACCTCAAGATATACGTAAAAGAGTTCATCACTTTTTCTCTAGTTAATAATTATCGTAAAGCCATGTAAGTCTGTTGGAACCCAGCTAGCTGCCAGATTGGTTGGCGGATAATAGGATAAGGTTTTGATAGTATTATACTGTACACATACTACCAAAATTCCGTAGGCACGTAGGATTTTAATTTGAGGGCAATAACTAGGCTAACTTGATTTTTTAATTACCGTATTTTTTTTTTTTAATGTTTTCGTTATTTTATTTTTTCAAAGCCGTTATTTATTTTAAAGATGGAGGTGAATCGCCTGGCAGCGCCAAATAGGCATGTTAGGATAAAAAAAAATTCCACCCTTTACTTTGGCGTCATGCAGCCCTCAATGGTTTTTGTTCCTTTGAAATTAGTCTATTTCACGCTGAAAAGTTATTTTGTACTTCTAGATTCGGCAGATGTTGCCGGTTGAACGCCGCGTACCGGGATCTAAAAAAATAGGAAATTCACTCAAGCATCCGCCGCATGAGCATAAATTAACCAGGGGAAACAACGGACGGTCTTTTTTTTTGTTTGTGTGAAATACATTCAAATTGGTGTTTACATATGCACACGCATTGCGCGTAGAGACGTTGGTGAGTTGTTCTTGTTGGTTACACACGATTGAATCTAGTAGTTAAAAGGCAACTATAAGTCGGTTGATTGCTAATCAGAAAATTGAAAAAATCATCAAAAATCAGATTTTTTGCTGTCTATAACCCTAAACACTGCAGGGCTGTATATTGTGAGGACTTACTACAGTCACAGATCACAAATTATGTCGGGTCGCAGTTGTTCAATTTTGCGCACACACACGCCTACGACTGGCGTGAAACTTATTATTGACCGTCTATGGAGTGGGGAAAGTTTTCTCATTATTTATCAATTTTGATTTATCTCAAAATATGTTGAGATACAGCAGCAGGAATAATTTTTGATGATATTATGTAAAATAAATCCTTTTCAGTGAGTAATTTTGCTGCCAAGCGTGATTTGTGACTTCATCATTCATCTCAGAAGGGCAATGAGGTAATCTTTCCTCCAGGGAGAGTGACCTTGGAAGAGGTGTTGTAATTGGCCAATCAGACGGCAGAATTCCAATTTTGACATCACACCCGACCGACAGATACCACAACTTAATACTTTGCATCCAATTACCACAATTAACCACAAAATTGATTGTGTTATTTGTGGTATATGCTTAGTAGTTCGATAATAAAACTATACCAAATTAGGAGTAAATCATCTATACCAAAAATACCACAGTAAAACAACAACAAATGCCCACCCATATATTCCCAAAGTTTTTTTTTCTTTACCGTTTTACTGTATGTACTATATGCTGAGGGTGAAAAACCTTACCGCAGCGACCACGATCCCATAGAGCATAGGGCGATCAAGTACCTCTACGAAGCCGTTACGAACTGGAACAATGGACCAATAATAAGTGTCTTCAAATCTCCTTTTAGCAAATAATTCAGTTCCTAATGTCTCGAGCGGCAGTAATTACTCTTTCAGTAGCAATTCTGTGAATAGCAACTATGTAGAATTGTGTGTGGTTTAAAATGAAAAAAAAAGAAGGAAAGAACTTAAAATAAAGATACAAAAAAATAAATGCAAGCATTTATATAGCGCTTTATTACAATTAAGTCTCAAAGCGTTAATTATTCCGCTTTGTCAATAAGATTAATCATTTATTTTCACATATTGAAAAGGCGGCAGCCATAGTACAACGGCGCACAGATGATTACCCCTACAGCTCCCCCTTTACACCTGGGGGAAGTGTCGGCAAACATGGTAAAGTGTCTTGCCCAGGGACACAACGCGTTGGCCACGGCGGGCTCGAACTCACAACCTACTAATCACGAGTCCTGCGTTGCCCACTGGACCACACGTGCTCTCAACTTAACTGACACACGCTATAGTCTCCAGTTGATTCAATGGAGGTGCTACTCCTTCGTTTACTCTCCGGGATTACAGTATATTCGCAATAACGTATTGTTCCAGGCAGAGCGTGATGAACGAACGTAGAAAATTGCCAACGGGATCGGACGGTTGTCACAGTCGTTCCCAGCATCTTGAGATTGTGTAAAATAAAATGGCCGCTGCTGCGATAGAATCCCGAATAGCGATGGATAGAAGCCGGACGAAATTGCTGATTTCCCGTTAGAAAGTGAGTAATCGCATTGATAGTACGCAGCAAAGTGCCTTAGTACATTAATCCGTATGATATTGCTCAATTGGGCCTATGTGTGATTAAACGTCCCGCCAGGCTATTTGCCTCTGTGAAATGTCATTTCGTGTACTCGCTGAGACTGGATATTGCCCGCCACGTTATGTTGTAGACCGGGGGATACAAACCCTTGCGTGCCGGTGGTACGACAACCTAATTAGAGCAGGGGTTCTCAATTATATTAGCTGAGGGGCCAGAGAGTGCCACCAAACATAGTTGAAATTCTCTACGTGAGGCCAAAGGCACATGAAGTGGCTTTTGGTAATGTGTCGTATAGTGGAACCAACCCGTAGGTTACATCATGGAAAATCAAGTGAGTAAATTAAATTTTATATTTGATAGCATAGCATAAAATGATGTACAACAACGATAGTAAAACCATACAATTTCTGAAAGCTGAAGGGTTCAGGACCTATATTGCAATGTTGACTCTTGATATCGGGCTGTGCGAGAAAACATATAGGGTGAAAACCACAAAAACACATTTTGCACTTAATATGTTACATGATGAAAATCATGACGACAAGTAGTGCATGCAAGATAATATATATTCTTACCGGCAGAACTATAGGCTTTTTTCAAAACCATACAACCTTTGGGTATATTCAGCTTTTTGGAACAAGTGACATTACAGGGTGTCCAAAATGGCCACATTTGGGAAAAATAACCTGCGTTTATTAAGAAGTACAAAATGATCCATATAAACAGTAAGAAAGCATTGGGATACTTGATAGGAAATCTACAGAAAGAATCATAACAAAGATCTGGACAGGTAACAAAGTTAGTTTGTACAGGGTGGATGAAATTGTAGATATCCAACTTGATATGATGACCCGATTTACGTTATGTACATATTTTTACGCTTTGTACCTTATAATTAGTTTGTTTGGGCTGAGGCGGGTCCTTAATTGAAGAAATTTTATCAGTTACTGTATCAAGTATGGAATAGCATGTACTACAGATGACCATACACATTTCAAAATGTGAATGAAACACATGTATACACCAGGGTGGTGTTCAAAATTAATATGTACATGCATATGCTATACAAATTATGTCATCATGATCAATGTGTGATAGAGATTGGCCGCGAAGTCTTGAACATCAATTCCAATTAATACACTGGCTATTGGAAACAGGACTTCATGTCTTTCTTAAACAACAATCCTGATCGTTTGTATTTTTTAATTTTAAGCAAACATTTAAGAAATTACTGACCATCGTATCACATGCGAATAGGCCTATCAATGACGAAATGGAGTTAATTAGTACATGAATTAGTTAATTGGTAACTAATTATGTGGCATTATTAACTAGTGGAAAAAGGAAAAATACTTAGTTGGTATTTAATTAACTATGTTGATTGAATTAAATGCATTTTATTTAGTTGGGTAATGCTTTTGTGTAGTTTGAAAACAATTGCATTCTATGCGGGACTGCTGTTAATATGAATTAAACAAAGTTAATTAATCATTAACTAAGGCCGTTGAATTTGATTTAAAGTACTCGGGATTTATACTAAGATATGTATGGAACCTGTGCAAGAGAAAAAATCTCCATAACACTATTGTTGCCCATTTTACAACCATTTGAAAATAGTAAGCATGTCCAAAAATTCCATAATTCCATAGACTTAACACAGGAGCAGCACCGCGGCTCCGGCACGATATCGCCGAGTCCTCCACAGTTGACTTCGGTTATCATTTTGCTTAATAAAATGACAATGATAAAATGTATGGATAAATAATGCATTTGAAAAAGAAGAATAAATGGCTTTAAAAAAGTCAAAATTTTGGACATTTGCCGACAATTATTTATTCTGTAGTGCACTTTGCATAAACTCAAAAAAAATAGGTAGTGACGATGTAACGTTCTCCCAAAATCAGGTGTCCCACTATACGCCACATGACCTTATACGTGTTTCCCTTTATATTTTTGAGCAAAGTCGAGGGACAAAAGTCAATGGTTGGAGGGCCCGGATTGGGCCCGAGGGCCGCCTCGCCTCCCGCTATTGTGAACCCCTGCCATAGAGGGACCCGAGTTCTGCAAATAGATAAATAATACATTTCAACCGTGTCCCTACCTCAACGTCGTCGATCTCAAATTCCCTCCAAATGAAGAGAATTATCCCTCGTTCATATGACAAATCACAACTTGAGATTCTATACGCGATGACATATGTGAAAAAAAAACTTTAAAAGAATTAGAAAATTAAAAATTTGACGGAAATGCAACTACATCCCTTTGCACTCAGTGCATGAAGGATCCATAATTGGACCAAATCTTAGGGGTCCGATGAGGTCATACATACGTCACATGGGTCACCACGTGTTCGTTTGTTTACCAACCCAACGTGTTCGTGTTCGTTTGTTTTAATTTTCTCTGTATTCTCCAGTAATGCACTGAGTTCCTACTTACAATCGGAATGTGAGTCTTGTCTATCCACAGACTCACAAGACACACTAGATTGTGGTAAGGGGGTTTGAACTTTACAAACACAGCCCAGCCATGTCATGTCATGGCTTGCAATAAGTGTATTGTATGTGCACTCTTGCCACGGCCCCGGACCATTTGTACTGAAGACTGATATCAACAACATATGACATCCCATTCAAAAGTTATCCCAAATATGTGGGGTGAGGGTGAGATCTCATTACTCCTTGACATCTTCCTTTGTTCTCAATGTCAACCATTAACACAGGAACTTCTGAACTGTGTGCACAATTTCCAATTCCTCTTGGATTTTAGTGATATTGAGCATAAAACAAATGTTCTGAGGATGCATTTGGATCATTGGATCATGTACTATTATGTCTGGAATCAAACTCGAGACGCGTTCGCCTGCCGCGATCGCCAATGAGTGTTGGACGAGCGGAGCCCGCAACAAAAGTAACAATGACCTCTGCTGAATGGCCCAATCGCGCTTAAGTATTTAAGTTACTAGGGACGCTTGTAAAGGTCAAGTGCATGCTGGTGCATAAGCGGTCACGCGCAACATTTCAACGATAGCATCTCAGATTTGATTTTCCAGACCATAAATGTGAATCTTGGTAAGTTTGACTCAATGTATTGTATTTTTAAGAAGTCTGAGGAGTAAACAAAATGACATCTGGGACCACACTGGTATTGGAGAGCTGGGTACAGTGGTTTTCAAGACACCTTCCTCTGTGTTAGTGGGTTGTATCCACTAACACAGATTCGATCTGTGTACCTGAGTCCCTGGCCCCTCGTTCGAAACAAAAAAACAGACAAGCTCAAGTGAATAGTGCACATTGTACTGGAGGTGCGTTGTATATTAGAGGCGCAGGGATTCCGCGTGGTCCAGGTACCGTTTATAGTGACCTTCCGGGGATTCAAAGGTCACATTTATTAAGGCAGGTTGCAAAACAGTCCTGCATGAGATAGGTGGGTTTCACTCAGAAAAGGCTGGATTTATTCTCTTTTTAGACAAACTTTTTGAGGATTAGCTTTTTCAACAGGTAATTGATGATCTAAGAAACATATATCAACTTGATTCTGAATTGCTTGTGATATTTGTTAGTCTGCAGTGTGCCAAAGTGGCTCTTTGAAATGGCCCCGCTCATGCTGGTAACGGGAAAAAGGAAAACCATATGGTTTTGCAGAACTCCACATCGTTAATGAAAAAATGCTAAGAATATATGTGGGAGTTATGCTAGCAGAACTAAGAGGGACCCCTATTCCTCTAGTATTTGAAGCTTGAGACCTGAGACTATCCTTGAGTCAGAATATTCCCCCCAATCGCGATTTTTTACCTCTTTCATTGTCAAAATCCACCACGAATAAATTCACCTTCTCGGTGCCCTTAAATTAGCCTCTGCAGTGCGAAACACTTATAATTAGTCTCTTACACGGATGCTACCACGTACGCACATCGAGCAAACATTCTTACAATACATACTAGCTCAGTCGACGGAAATTTCCAGTGTCATACGGTGTACATGGGAAGACTTTTCACCAGACAAGGAATAGATTGAGACATAATTTGCTACTTTGCTGTGGAATAAAAATGTATACAAGTTCAATGTCGTGTTGGGGGATACAAAATAATTGACCGTAAATTTAAATCGTTTTCAATTAGAATTCGCTCACCTCGGGCTTCGCCTCGTTGGCGTAGATCCCGAGTGTGACAGGATCACTAGATTGAGAATAGAAATGAATGCAAATTCACGCTGGCAAAGTTCATGGGAATTTCGCCAGGAGATTCGTAAGGTATGCTGTTCATGTGCACTATCTTGTGGAAAATGCTTTCGGAAAATGGAGATACAACACTGCAAGAGAAATAGGGAGCGGATGGAGATGCCATTGTTGTACAGGGCATTTACTAGTATCTATAGGCTACGAACTCCCAATTCCAGAATACACTTAAAGAGACATGAGATCAGGAAGAACGCACCCCCAATTTTTCTCGAAACCGGGTTTTTTACCATATTTGGAATGCTTACAAATGTGTAGATCACACCTCGCAAGGGGAATTAGCTGAAAATTACGCTGTCTTTATAAGGGAGATGTAGTAGTTCTTTCGTGCACGACAAAAGTACTCAAAGCATGGTTTTCTATGGGGGAACGATAACAAAAGCTGCAAGGTTCCAATCAAAACAATGTTTGCGGTTTTCTTTTTCAATGTTGTCCATTAAAACCTGTGAAACGATTATCGGTAGGTGGTCTACAAGGATCCAGTGAATTTGGGAGAAATTCGTTATCCCTAAAAAAAAATCTCCTGTTACTTTTAAGACCCAAACCATCGCCAGGAAAGACCCATTTGAATTGAAAAGAAATGGGACGGGTGAGGCTTGCCAGGGCTAAACATTACGTAAAAATCGCGTATACAAGCCTGGTGCCTGTATTCGGACACATCGAAAAACGGACAAGAGAGAAAAAAATGGATTGCGACCTCTAACGATAAGGGGGTTTTGGCCGTTCTTCTGTGAACGTTGTTATCATCGTAATAGATACTATGCAATACAATACTCTTTTTACCTACGGGAGAATACCCAAGTCATAAGAGGCCACCTGTGTTATTCAGAGCATTTCGGGAATTTCAATTGAATGTTACATAGCTGGGGATAGCTTGCACTGTTTGGCGGCGGTGTACGCGAGATAAACCGATCCATACGATTTGTACTCAATTAAACGATTGAGGTTTCGGTGTGCTGTACGGTTGTCAGAGATGCATTTGGTTACATGGAATTACTGGCGAGTATAATCTGTCAATGTTATTAATCCTATTTTCTATTGTATCACCAGATAATAGAATCCTGATTGAGCCATCAACAAGATTAACCCAAAAAGTTCCACTCCTGTAGGAGTAGGAGTGTAAGAAGAAAGTCCACAAAGAGCAACTTGCATGCACAGGGTTTAGGAACGAACTTAACAAAAGCATTAAAGGAATATTTTCCAAAACAAGTGTTGGATGTCGTCCTTTTCTGTCTTATGTTATGATGCTTTTGGTGGTTTGTTTTGGTTAGACTTCGTTTATTTTTTTTATCTCTCTTTGTATATAATATGGAAAATGAACGGATTGTCGTTTTATTTCTTTGATGAAAAAAAAAGACTCTTAATATTTATGAAACAATAACAAATTGCAAAATAATTCTGACAAATATAAGACAATTTGGATGGAGGTTTATCTGTTATCTATATGATTCTTTGTGATTATATATGGGAATTGGGAACTTTTTTCTGTCTTTTTTCGTTTTGGAATATGATAAGGGCATTGATATGGAAATTGCATCACAGACTAAAATAAAACGGTGTAAAGGAATAGAAAACTATGCAGAGTCGCCAGTTGTAGTGAGTCCGTCATGAATGACGGCTAATTAAGCTTAAAGGCTATTCACATCGACGGGCTTATAACATCGGCCGTTTTCCCGTATATGAACCGCTTGTTTCCATGGTCAATTGTCGTTCGATGTAATGATTTTGGAAATATTGGAACACACATAATCGGTTGGTGACACTCCGTTGGGAACTATTCATGTGAGTACGCTGTCCGGACTGTGGTCGAACCCAATGTTCAACGACTTTCTTTGCAGAAAATATCAGACCAAAAAAAACCACAACACAATTTCAGTCATCCCAATCCAACGTAAGTCTTTGACCGAGTCTTCGCAGCGGTCGCACCGAGACGCAATCAATCAAGTGAAAGGGGGGAAAATTTCCCAATGACCAAAGTTGTCCCGGGGACTGATCAAAGAAGAAAGACTGACCAAATTGTTTAGATTGATTGGACTCAATGTCTGTTATTTCATGGTAAAGGTAGTGTAGAGTTGTTGCGCAAGTAGGAATTCCTTTTTGATAACCAGGCTGTTTACGGTTTGACTTCTCATTTACCAGGAAAAGTGGTTTGGAAATAAAGTCTTTATAAGGTTTTTCGAGCTTTGACTTGGACCTTTTCAGGTTCTGTCAAACCGCCTCCACATGCGGACTGACTCAAAACAAGACTAACCATTTCCAGCAAAATATATGTGGCAGGGAAAACTCTGGGTTCATTTGAACAAAGCTGATTGTTGGCAATTTTTAAAAATTGTGAAAACTTTTTTAAGAAAGAAAACAGGCCAAATGTCATTTACTTTCAGTAAGTAATTCAAGGTTTGTGGGTTAAAACAAAGGATGTATTATTTTCAACTATTGAAAAAATATGGTTCACTTTCGTGTGAAATATAGCATGGGGATGTATATTTATGAATCTTTTCCCTGGAGATGGCCAGCGCACGTTACTGTTAAAAAAATGCATGAAGGGGGTGGGGCACTTGGAGGACCTCGGAATCGGAGACCTCAGTATTACCAACACGGCGGCTCTGTGCGACTCTGCTGAGCTATCAAGCCAGGGTTGGTAGCGGAGAGATAATATTATTTATAGGTGTTAGGGGCAGAAAGGTTTGGGATCAAATCAAACTCTAGCAAAAGTTGATTTGTTATTGTGTGATTTTAGAGTTAGAGTTACAAGAAAACAGCTTAGGAGGTTTGCGAAGGAAGTAGAAAATAGTGTCTTATGAGATAATTCAACCATGGTTATTGTCCTGGATTCAAATCAAATATTTAATCTCAACATCAAAACTACAATCACAAAAAACAATACTATACATGAAAGCGTTTTGGCTTTTAATTTGAAAAGATACAGTGGATTATTGTCGTTTGTCTGTGGCTGTCCTATCAAGTTATTTCGGTAGGTTAGTGACGTCACCTTGTGCTGTTTTTTTTCATTGTTGTTCTACGTTGTTATTAGTGTTAATGCATGTCCATGTTTTGTCGTTTTAACTCCTGACACATCTTTCAAATTTTCATTAGCTCATTCCAATGCACAATTCTTATCTTCTTGGCAGCTCTCCTGACTGAGAGGGTGATTATCGGCATACCTTAGCCGGTAAATGGGTAATGGTGGGAGTTAATAACAAAAGGCGGCAATTGGATAGGGTCTTTGAAAGCTATGTCCCCTGCTCTAACAGATATTCTGCTGTTGTCGTGTGCCCCAGCAATCGCGTCCAAAACAAATCACAAGGATTAACAATTTCATTGCATAAATGTGTACTTTGCTTTGCCCGTTGTATGTTTAGACCGCATTGCGGGAAACAAATCCTAGTACGTGGCCACTCTACAGCGAAATAAGGCCTTGGCTGAAAAAGATTTTAGAATACAAAGCTATGCCACTTAATTGTTATACGTGGTTCAGGGCAGGGGTTTGCTAAATAGTAACTAACGACCGATTTGGAGTCATATTACACTAGCCATGTAGTTGCGGATCTGCAGAATATACTAAGAGGGCGCTAGTCAAATATTTCTCTCTTGTCCTGTTTTCCGACATCGTTCCGAATATAGGCACCGGTGCTTGTATACGCGATTTTACGGTAGTCCTGCTGAGCATGACTTCGGGTTGCTTTGTACATTCACTTCTGTTGTTAACTTTAACAAACCCGAAGTCATGCCAAGGTCTGTAATTTTTTAACATCCGTTAATATTTCCAAAAAATGTACTGTTATTGCTTTAAATGAAAGAAAAGGGTATTTTGTGACAAATACATAGAGCTGGGCACAGAGTCTCGAGAAAAGCCTGATCATGAGCGGAAAGAATTTTGTATTGTGCTACCACCCTATTTGGCAACCTCAATGGAATAAACTGCATATTGAAGGATGTGGTGGTAGAATATTTAGCAATAACAGCACATTTTTTGAAGAGCGCCCCCAATTTTCCAAATATTTTGAGATCTTTACAGAGTTGTATTGCACAGTGCAATTTACCATAGGAAAAATATTTCATACACTGAGCACTCCTCTATGTATAGTTCCAGAACCAGAGGTCAGTAGACGATAAGAGTAGTGTCAAAAGATAATGTTGACCTCTAGTTCTGGTTACCAGAACTGCTTTACATAGGTAAATGATTGTCTCCAAATGAACAGCTGCGATGTCACTGTGATGGAGAAAAACCGCTTGCAAGCTTGTGCCGGGAATTCTTGAAATGCCGGTATGGTTTACAGAACGCATATTTCCTCAAATTTGAATTATTCGCTATTTTTTATTGTCTGCGCTGACCTTGCGCAATGCACTTTCTGACACAAATCCCGAACCGGAAGTTCCTTTCCACTTGACCAGCAACCGACTGCGCGTGCGATGTCTGAACTCGGAAAGGGCTTATTGTGCCACCACCCTAGGCTAATTCGGCAGCCTTTTATAAGGACTTCCAGACTCTAACTATAAAGCTGCAATGCATTCAAGATTCTGCTGCACTACTTATCACTCGTACTCTCCTCTCAGAACATATCACTCCTGTGCTTCGTGATCTTCATTGGTTGCCTGTTAATTTTTGCATCATGTACAAAATACTTCTCTTGACTTATAAATGTCTTCATGGAGTTGCTCCAGAATATCTCACCGACTTGATTCAGGAATACAAGCCTGTTTGCAACCTTCGCTCATCTTCAAAACAAAATCTTGTTCCACCATCAGTTAGTACACGCTTATTATGGTCATCGTAGTTTTCACCTTGCATCTTCTGAACTCCGGAACAAATTACCTTTTCACATTAAGAACTCCAGACTCTTAATCAATTGAAATCATCACTGAAAATGTATCTCTTTGAAATGACATTTTTGTAACATTTAATTTTCATTGTCTTTTCTTTCCTGCTATTTTGTGTCTTTCATATATTTTGTTCGGTTATTGCTGTTTACTGTTTTTGTTTGTAAGGGCTAAGGGATTTTGGTCTAAAGCGCTGTACAAGAGTTGTATTATTATTATCATTATTATTATTATTATTATGTATGGGTGTGTCTGTGTCACAATGCCTGTGTGAGAGTAAATGTACAGTGCATGCAAGTGAGGTAATTAATGAATGTTGTGTGAGCAGGGGGTACTCAAATAACCATACGGGGACGTGCCGCAAACATTGGTCTCATTTCAGCCTTCTGGTATATAAATGACACCTCTTCAATTTCATGCCAATTTTGGTATAACAATGGGTCTTTTTTTCAAAATTTTCTCAAATTTGTTGGAAAATTAGTCAAATTTCCTCAATCAGAAGCCAAAAATTTCTCTAATTGTGAGAAAATTAGTCAAATTTCCTCAATCTGAAGCCAAAATTTTCCAAATTTGTTGAAAAGGACAACATTTTGAAAAAAAAATGGCAAATTTGTATTAAATTTGGCCCAAAATTTGCATCTCTGGTATAGCTATGGGTCCCTTTTTCAGGAAAAAGTGGTACAATCAAAGGCCCTACTTCCAGACTCTCAGAGGCACATCCCTACCCAAACCAAACTTGAGACCCCTGGGTTGAGCAGTCTCCTCTTTACTAAACTATCTCTCTGATAAAACAAACTTTTAAATCGACTAGTGTTAGGTGAATCTAGTGATATGAATGGAAAGAAAAAAATATTCACAGAAATTATAAATCTTCTATTTTTTTTGTTTCAAGTAAATACAATGGCCGGGCAGGAGGAGGTTGATTACAAGCAGAAGTATCGGTCCTTGAAGAGGAAGCTGCGTTTTCTTATATATGTAAGTCAGGTTGTGTGTGCATTTGCATGTGGCATCAATCATGAAACATTAACACGGATTTCATTGTGTGGAGGTTAGTGTGTGACAGGCCAGGAATAAATATTGATTTCGTGCAGTGTGCTACCAGGATGAACATTTGTGGCTTTAATGAGTGGAATTAAACAATATTTCCCTCCAAATGCTAAAATTTCCAAGCAGGTGACAGATCAAGCAGGGGGCGGGGGAAGGACATGCTATAACACCAACAGTGAATTCAAATTGGCATCAACATCCGGCGTGACCTGGAGTGCTAGTCTTTTTCAAAGACTTAACAGTAAGAGGGCGATCTTAAACATACTGGTACGATAAGGCTATCTGGTGCTGGTCACGAATTTAAATCTAAATGACCATTATTTAGAGAATAAAAGATGAGATTTTTTGTTTAGGCCATCTTAGATGGTGTCATAATGGATGGGCATCCAATATTTTGAGTGGTGGATGCCGGCGCAGCCGGTATCCACCACGATAAAATATTGGATGCCCATCCATTATGACACCATCTAAGATGGCCAAAACAAAAAATATCATCTTTTATTCTCATTCTTATTTAGAATTGTGTAATTTTCGCTTTTTATCGACATAATTTATTTGTCAAAAATATTCTAACATTTCTTTTTTATTCATTTAAATAATTGCACCCCTCTTGAAAACAAATGTTTCAATCCAAGGAACCAAAGTCATCGCGCGGTGATCGTCACGCTGCGTAAATTGCATTTGCGTACCAACGCGAAATGCACGATGCAGTAAAAACTCGTCGCTTGCGCGTGTCATATATTCGACCACACCGCGTA
>JAMKCH010023602.1:0-20638 GCA_023653785.1 Ophioderma brevispina
TACATGTACAAAAATGGAAAATTTCCCCTTACAGTATTTTAGTCAAAAATGTACAGAAATATGTGTGTTCCTTCTGCTACAATTTCTTGTTTGCTACCATATGGCTAAAATAGCTCAAATCCATCCAGCAACAAAAACCAAAAACAGCAATGTTGAGAACTGTCTGTAAATGCTAATTGTAAGATGCATTCTAGTAGTGGGTGGAGTTTATCAGCAACACGTAATAGCATGGTTGTTGCCATCTATTATGAAACGATATTAAATCATCGCAAAGACTGTTTATGCATCCGCCACGGATGTCCAAGTTTCTTTAGGCTTCTACCCTTTACCCTTCCCTTCCTCTCTGTAGATAGGCTAGAAACCAAAAAGGCAGTTAGGGTTAGGTTGCAGCAGAAAGCGATCAATATATCAGCAGTGCAGCGACACTGCATGCAGCAGTGGAAGTATGAATGGACCTTTCGAGTGTGATAGTATACAAAAGTGAATGCCTGTGATCATGAGGACATGCATGGCTCCAAAATCACTCCTCTTGCAATCATGATATAGAAGTAAGCTCAGAATGTTTTTGCTTATTCAGGAAGTTGACGGTCAGATGATCCGCTTAAATTACAGAAACTATTGCCTATACTAGTTATTGCTCATGTGTCCACAGTGCCCTGGGCATTTGTGACAAAACAGACTCATGGGTATCTAGTGTGTTGTTAGCAGTTTATATTTTGTGACTGTGACCTTCTTTGCTTGTCCAATAAAACAATGCTTGGAACATGAAGGCATTAATAACAAGTTGTATCATAATAATAACAAGTGTATCATAATAATGCTTGGAACATAAGGGCATTAACAAGGTTTATCATGGAGTAATGACTTGGAAACATAGGGGCATTAACAAGTCTGTATCATAATAATGTTTGGAACATAAGGGCGTTACACAATGTGGTATCATTAAGTCTATTCTATTCTTTCTTGATTAAGGTTTTGCCTTTTCGTCATGCAGGGGAAAGTTGCAGATTACAAACAAAAAATTATTATTACGTGATGTAGTAATAGGCAAAAATTGGTGTTGCCGTCCAGTGGAAAAAAAAAGGGGAGAGTTGGATTGCTGACAATTTTGCTGGCCGAAAATTGGCTAAATGGGCACAAACTCATCCCGTATGTTGTCCATATACATGCGGTTGTGTACTAGATTATTGAAGAATTACATCCTGTTTTGTAAAATGTATTAAATAGACCATTTCATTAGGCAGGCATGCTATTTCTCGTACCAGTTTTGGAGCATTATTGTTGGGGTTGTAAGCTTATTCAAACTATCCTTTTGTGTGAGAGTACCGTGGTGTTCCTCCCAGGGAAGCATCCAGAAATGTAAATTAGTTCACAAAAATGGGGGTGGTATGGCACAATGACCCTAGGTACTGCAACCCTGAACAAAAACCATTTTGTCTCGCCTGAACTTTGTTCGGCAGAGAGGACTTGTAATCCCACTTTTTGTGTGTCTGTCTGTAGTCTGTCCGTTTCTTGTCGTCTGTCTGTCTGTCTGTCATGGCGGTGTGAGACATCCGTGTTCATGGGCTTGTGTACGATTTATTCTGGAGTTCCGTAAGGGCTATGATTATGTAACTTGGTGGAAAGAAGCGGGTCCACGAGTCTCGACCTGATTAGATTTGGTGCGGTAAAATATGCTATTAAGTAGCTAATTTGCATTATTAACGAAAATGTTTCCAGACAAAGCTTGTGTACAAAGTTTTCTGGAGGTCCGTAAGGAGCATGATGATGTAACTTGGTGGAAGGGGGAGCGGGCTGGAGAGTCTCGAAACTGATTAGATTTTGGGTTTTTTTTTTTTTTTTTTTTAAAAAACATTAAGTATGCAAATGAGCTAATTAATATGCAAAAATCAGGTACTTGCTATATTTGACACCGGGTACATTGGATACGGAAATTCCTTCACTGCATGAAAGCTTATATGGTGCGCCATCTATTTTGTGGCAATTTGACGTGTGTGATACCGCGGCTTAGGTAATGCAAATGAGCTAATACTATGGCGTAATTACTGTAATTCTGAAACGGTACATCAGATAGGCAAACTTCCTTTTCGCTGCATGAAAGAAATTACTATGCCATGCTCTAGTGGGTGAAGCATAATTAATTGGCCAAAGTCATGTGGGCCGATTAAAGGGGCAATTTTTTTGGACTAACAATTGATCTAATTAAATATGGCATATTGCTGTATCACTGAAAATGACTATGGTAATTCGGATATGCAAAATTCCTTCGCTACATGCAGTAACGGTCTATGCGTACCAATCTGTTGTTATGAATCACAATTGCGGTCAAAGTGCAAGTGGTCATAAAGGGGCATTGCTTGATGCAATTGAATCTAATTAAATATGCGTAATTGCTGTATGGGGGGGGGGGTCGCTTAATTGGGGGTTCCCACAAAATCGCCCTCCTGCTCAAGGTGTCCTTCTTTACATGAGACTTCTATGGTACATCTTTCGGGGGTGAATCATAATTGTGGTCAACATGCATGTAATAACATATTCAAAAAAAAATTCTTTGATTTTTAAAATGCAACTACTGCTAAATGCTTGGTCCATTTCAACCAAATTTTCTCAGGTTGTCAATGGTCAGTGTGATACTACACCTTCAAAAAGATTGATTCAGGGTTTACCTAACTTGCAATAATTAGGTCGCATGTTTGTTTATTTGGCAGGATATGGGCTTTTGTATGAAATTTTGGTGGTGTACAAAACCGGTGTACAAAACAGACTTATCAAAGGGGGGGGAGTACAACCACAACAAAGGTCTTACATCAATATGGCTAGATCAGTGCCCCTCGTTTTAATGAAATATTTTTCTAGTTTCTGGTCAGTTCTTTGGGTTTGCCAGTCTGTTTACATTCTTGGAAAATGTGAAATAACACGCAAATTGTGCAGTTCTAGGCTTTCTGGACGCCCGTAGGGGAACTCAATTTAAAAATGTGGTCACAAAAAATGTTTTTTTCAAATAGTGTTGCCAAATTGAATAAATTTTCGTATTTTTATTTTACCAATTTTAGTGAATTTTCAGGGCTTTTTTCAGAACTTCTCATGATTATATCTCTACAATAGCAAATGTTGACCCCTGGGGTGGTGTCAATGAAAGAGCAGGAAATAAGGAATACTATAAATCAAACCCGGGGGTGCTACTCCTAACCATCTCTTGGTTATGACTTATTTTTTGGGGACATTTCAAGATTTTTATTTTTTTTAATAATATTTGTTTGATTGGTGCATTTTATAAGTTTTTTAGTAGTATAGATTACTATATATGCAAACCCGGGGGTGCTACTCACTAAACGTCCCCTTACTTGTACTCATGTGGGGGACATTTCAAAATTATACTCTCCCAAACGGAAAAGATGGTTGGACCTCTATGGTGGTATCAAATGAAAGAGTGAGAAGTATGATACGATAAATGCAAACCGGGGGTGCTACTCCTACGTCTCTTCCTTGTGCCTCATGTGGGGGACATTTCAATATTAATATCCCCCAACGGAGAGGTTATACCTCTATGGTGGTACATCAAATGAAGAGTGAGACGTATAGGAAGACTATAAATGCAAACCCGGGGGTGCTACTCCTAAAACGGCTCTTTACTTGTCTCATGTGTGGGACATTTCCAGATTAAGAAGTCTCCACAACGGAAAATGTTGTGACCCCCTAGGGATGGTGTCAAATGAAGAGTGGAGAGGTAATAGACTACTATCAAAATGCAAACCCGGGGTGCTACTCATAAAACCATCTTAGTTATGCTCTTGTTGCGGACTTCTCATGATTACGATCTCCACAATATGGAAAATGTTTTGACCCCTGGGGTGGTGTCAAAATGAAAGAGCAAGGCAGTAATAATAAATGCAAACCAGGGGTCCTACCCCTAAACATATCTGACTTATGCTCGGGGGGGGGGGGGGTTCAACTGCACAGATTAATATCTGCACAAAGGAAAATGTTGTGACCCCTAAGGTTGGTGTCAAATGAAAATAGTGGGAAGTAAAAACAGTTACTGAGAAACTGGAGTTTATCTGCTTTAACAACTTTGGGACACCCTGGACCCGCACAAGTTTTTTGCACTCTTGTGTGCTGCTTTTTTGTCTTAACAGTTAAGCGCGAAGCAGGCGAGACTTGTGTTCGCAAGCCGCCCTTGTTATCTTTAAAGTGATAGGGCTATGACTAAAAGCACTTTATTTTGTAGAACCTTTGCTAGAACTAGCTAAGGAAGAAATAGGTATCTCCGTGAAACCTTAAATCTTTCTTTTCTGATCATTCTTGTATTGAGTAATAGAACCTATATGGATATAACTGTTTGGCATAAAGAAATTCTTTTGGCCTCAACGATTTACCCTTTTGTAATATACCTGTATTACAAACACTGCGATATCAATTTTTGTGTGATCTTTACCCTTGAAAGAGCGGCTTTGATGCCTATTATTAAGGTAACGAGCCTGTTATTTAACGTGCAATAGGTCAATTTGAATTGCTGAACTGTGAGAATTTGTTTCACTCTACTTGTACAATGCCCTTGCACGCATCATATTTTTTTAACAACTGCTATTATATATCCTGCCTTACGAAGGCGGGGAAATTTAAAACCATTCAAAATTATATTTAAATACTTTTAATGTAATCTATTTTGTGTCATTGTGCTTCTACAAATGTAGAAACTCCATTTCATGGGCACCCTGCTAAATTCAATGTTGCCAGAATTAGTTTTAAAACGGTAGAATATATTAGTACAGCTTATTCTTTCTAGAATTATAGTAAATAGAATATTCATTGAAGATATACATTACATAGCATGCCACTGTGGTTAACATGAAGTATTTTTCCAATGAAAATACCTTTAGAATCTTATTACGGTACATTCAGAATAATTTTCAGAAAAAATAATTCCAAAATAATAAAAAATTAAAATGAACAAAAGACAATTAAAATTAAAAATTCAAACTGAAAAATTAAAAATCAACACATTAAAATAATAAGTAAAACATTAAAGTAAAATATAAAAATATCCAGAAAAAAAAAAATTCCCTATATATTATTTTTTTAATTCCAAATTTAAAAAGGCGAACTCGTAATTTACGCGATGCGTAAAATTTGTCCCCGCCGGATTTCCCGCAGATTACTAACATGCAAAAATGCAACTGCAATGTATGAAGTGTAAAATACGAATCCCAAAATGGTTACCTTTGGTGAAATGACTCAAGAAATTAATATCTTGCAAAAATCCCTTAATTCATTCACTAATTTATAAAAATATGATATTTTTATTCATTTTGCAACCTATTTTTGAAAAATCATGTAACCACATTTTTAATTTGGGCCCCTTACGGGGTCTGGAAAGGGGTCCAAAACCGAATTTACGTATTTTCACATTTTCCAAGAAATCTAAACCAGCTGGCACCCAAAAGACTGATCCACCTCCTTGCAAGACAGAACTACAAAAAAAAAAAACCTTTCAATGAAAACATGGTTACTACCTATGGTAATACCTTTGTTGTGGTATACTTTGCCCTCCCGCCAGCAATTACCAATGATTTGCATATTTTTGATTAGCTCCTTTGCATATTTAATTTTGCCGAAATATGCCCAAAATCTAATCAGGTCAAAACACCTCAGTCCACTTCCTTCCACCAAGTTACAACAACAAACATCATTATAACGCCTTACGGAACCCAGAAAACTTGCTTGTACATAAGCCTTGCGGGAAAATTTAATAAATTATGCAAATTAGATTACTGAATTAGGATATTTTACAACCCAAAATATAATCAGGTAGAGAACTCACCAACCTGCTTCTTTCCCACCAATATATCATCGTAGCCCTACGTAACGTCCAGATAATCGTACACATATGGCAAATGTTTTTGACATTTTCTGTGCAATATTGACCTTTTTTCCCCTACCCCACCCCCCCTGACCCCAGTGAATACCCTGGGGAAATGCATTACATGGTAAGTAGGGGGATTCCCCTTCTACCTTCTACAATATACCAAATTTTGGCTACTCTAGCTCAATCCAGAAAAAAAGATATGCCCCAATGTTTCGCCGGGTTACATTTTTATCGGACATACGGACATACCGACCGACATCCCTACCCCTGACACCACACCCCCAGGGGAAACCCTGGGTAAATCATTATATGGTAAGTCGGGGGTTTCCCCTTCCTACCATATACCAAATTTTGCTTACTCTCTTCTAGCTCATCCATAAAAAAGATATGCCCAAATGTTTTCCAGGGTTAACATTTTTATCACGGAATGGACTACCGACATCCCTACCCTGACAGACCCAGGGGAAGACCCTGGGGGGAATGATTACATGTTAAGTAGGGGGTTTTTCCCCTTCTACATACAATATCCCAAATTTGGCTACTCTAGCTCTCCAGAAAAAAAGATTGCCCAAATGTCCAGGGTTAACATTGTTATTCACGGACAGACGACAATACTACGGACACGGAGCCCATTTTATAAGTTCGGCGGGGACAATTCGGCGGGGACAAAAATACTACAAGTTGAAGGTAATCGTCTATTCAGTAGTAGCTGTAGCTACTTTCATGCAGAGTCTGCCGCTATGTGTCTTTTGACCTCATTTTGTAAAAATAAAACCTCTTGTAATGCCACTTGGATGCTATAACTCACCTAACTTTCAAAGAACCACAAACCCAAGACTTTATGCTGACCTTTCATGACCATTATGGTACCTTTGACTCCCAATTTTTTTGTCCCGCCGAACGAATTTCGGGAGGTACTATAAAATGGGCTTCCGTCCGTATGTATGTCCGTGATAAAAAGTTAACCCTGGAACATTTGGGGTCATATCTTTTTTTCTGGAATTGTAGTTCTAGAGTAGCCAAACTTTGGTATTATTGTAGGTGGGGAAACCCCCCACTAACCATGTAATCATACCCCCAGGGTCTTCACCTGGGTCTGTCAGGGGTGGGGGAATTTCCGTACGTATGTAGGGCCCGTGATAAAAAAGTTAACCCTGTAACATTTGGTCATATCTTTTTTTCTGGATGAGCTAGATTAGCCAACGTGGCTATATTGTAGGTGGGGAACCCCCCTACTAACCATGTATTCATTCCCCGCCAGGTCCCTCCCTAGGTCTGGTGTTTCCAAGGGGTGGGGAAAGGTCAAGGGAAAAGGTCCACATTACACACAGAAAATGTCAACATTGGACTCAATATGTTGTACGTTATCGGAGTTGATCCATTAGGCTACGTTGATGTAACTGGTGAAGAAGCAAGGTTGATGAGTTCTCGACCTTATTAGATTTGGGTGTACAAATATGCTAATTAAGATATTAATTCTAATTGCATAATTTATGAAAATTTTCCTGCAAGGGCTTGTGTACACGTTTGCTGAGTTCCGTAAGGCGTATAATGATGTAACTTGGTGGAAGAAAGTGGGCTGAGAAAGTTATCTCACCTGATTAGATTTTATTTGAGCCACGGTATTTTCGGGTAAATTAAATATGCAAATAGCTAATTGATATCAAATATCACGTCCAATGCGAGGTACAGAGGTGGCCAAAGTAATACCCCACAACAAAGGGATTAAACTATTTCGTACCCATTTTTTCATGAAAGGTATCTTTTTAGTTTTGGTTGTTACACGTGGTCAGTCTTTGGTTTGCCAGCCTGTTTAACATTTCTTATAAATGTGAATACGGTGTTTCACCCCGTCCTAAGACCTCGTTTGGGTCCCAACTTTTGTCAAATGTGGTTACATGATTTTTTCAAAAATAGTGTTGCCAAATTGAATAATTATCATGTTTTACTAAATTTAGTGATTTTCCTGTATTTTTCATGAATGATTTTAAGATTTCTTGGAGTTCATTTCAACAAAGGTAACAATTTCTTTTGAGCTATTGGCACGGTGGCCAAATTAAAGAGTGGACCTGTGCAGTTTTAGTCATCACTTAGTTATCGCGATATTCGGCGGGGACATAATTTTACGCAAGAATCGCGTAAATACGAGTTCCGCCTTGTTTATTAGTTGTTTTTAACCCAGATCTGATTGCCACCAAATTTGGTGAGAAGAACCACTGGCTCCAGACACTTGGAGATCATTGACCTTGAGCCCACATGTGTAAATGTTACAACACATTTTGAGTATCATGAAGATGGCTCCAGAAGTGCTGCAAATCCCGACGGCTTACAATTCTCCTACTCTGGCGGGACACTTGGAGAAATTTTGCGTCTCTGGGGATCGACTGCCTTATTATCCACTGCGGTTGATATGGCAGCTTAAAAATATTGTCAGGCATTATACAAATACTACATGGGTTGGGGGGAAAATAGTGCAATCTATTTTTCCCAGAGGTACTGGCTACCGGCCTACCACCCCGAACCCTAAGGGTGAGGGGTGGTAGGCCTGTAGCCAGTAACCGAAGGGAAAAATATTTTCACTATTTCCCCGACATAGCATCTTGTCGTAATTTTTTTATTACAACCTTTAAAAATATTTATGAGATAATTGTATTTTCAAAGTGCCTTTGTATTTTCACCAGGACCATATCGTTTAGGAAACTGTAAGTATTTGTCTTTGCAATTGAAATCGCTCATCTCTCCTCCCCGTTTACTAACCTCGGCGTAAAATCCCCCCAACAACTCGTCCAAGTTGACACAATTTACACTTTCAGTTCACAAGCTTCCGGATAACTGTCCTTTTTCCCGTTCACAGTATCTGAAATATGTTCAAGCCTTCCGGACGACAATCGCGTGTTTTTGTGCATCTTTATTTTGTAGTCTATTACTCTGCTGCCCATTTTTGAAAAATGCTGTCATTCTAATTGGTCAGTTTACGGCCCATATAATAATGGGTCTCGAATGCATTTTCTCATTATAAATCACGCTGTTTTCGGTAATAGAATAAAAACAAAGGGTTTGGCAGGTTTATTTATGGCTCATAATGTATCCTCGGCGAAAAAATCAAAAATAATGGACTCGGCTGCGGCCTCGTCATTATTTAATTTCCCGACCTCGGACACACATTATTCGCCCATAAAGGATTGGCCTCAACCCTTTATTTCTTAATTAAAGCAGCATTTTGTCGCCCTTTCAAAGACGCGACCGACTGCTGGCAGCGACCATTTTTGTGTTGTTGTTGTACCAACGGAGGAGGTTCCTCTTTTTAGAGAAAACCATAATAACTACAATGCTGACCAATGCTAACATAGATAACTGTTGCCTCTGGGCACGATGATTTTAGGGAAAGTTAGTAAAAACTACCACCGCATGGGAAATAGCTGGAATTCCACTGATAGCTCAATTTAATCAACCCTGTGTCCTGTGCATTGACCAATAATGGGAAGCACTTATGCCTATTATCTCATGAATATTTATAAGGTGGTAATAAAATTGCTTATACACTTTGCACTTTGCCCTCCTATAATCATGTGCTTCATTCCATTAATGGATTAAAAGCACATTCTATAGCTTGATGTAAAGGTATAAGGTCCTTATGGCCATATTTATTTTTTGTGCAGATGGTAATAAAGGTACCTTGAACAGGAAACTGAAAGGTTTGCCTGGACATCATTGTATTGAACTGTAATGAATGATATCAGCAAATTTTCTATGTTCCAAATACTTTCATTCCTTGCTCCATTCATATCGGTTTATAAACTGTCTGGTCCAAAATTCAGTACAGGCTGTGAAAGTTACATATTTTCATCCTGCATTAAATTTCATACTCAAAAAAACCAGATTGATGCTGCAATGGTACCTAGATTGATGAATACTCCCACTTTTTGGAACTGTGATAAGGTATGTGGGTGATACACGGTACTTCTTGAGGCAGTACTTCCATAAGTTCTCAATGAAATTGGGTTGTTTACCAGCTATCCTTATCAAATTAAAATCAACAAATCTGGAAGCCCAGGTTAAATGTATCAAATTAGATAAGGGTTACCTCAATGAGCTCAAAATTTTAACCCTTCGCTTGGTACTACTGCAAACTGGGTTTACATGAACATTGACCATAGTCATGAAAAACTTCAAGGTCCGCATGGCCCCGATTGCTATTTGCGATTGCCTCATCCCAAACCCAGATTTTCCCTGAAGTGATCGACAATTTCTGAAAAAATGTCAGAAATAAGCCTACTATTTTTCTCATTTTCCCTGTAAAATCTTAGAGCTAAAATAGTTTTCAGTTCTTATGAGGGAAAATGTGTTCCATTTTGGGTCAACCAATACTATGTTACATAGTGTTCTTTAGGGCTTTCAAAATCATGTTGTTAGCCTCGCATCAAACGAATTTAATATTGGTACGAATTTGGACAGATGCATCTTTTGGTAGGTCCAGGTCATTTAAATACTATGAAATTTTAGATATTAGAATCATCTCCTTTTAAAATTGATACAGATATCTAAGGTGTACAATGTATTATCATTGGTTTCTCAAGCAGTTAAATCATCCAATAAAATCTAGACCGCGACCGTTTGTTTGGAAATGTGTTGCGAGTCGAACATTACCAAGCAACCTACTGCAAAATTTGGCAAGCACAGCAAATCAAGGTTAACACAGCGTGTACTTCATACCTGTGTAAGAGACGGATTGTTTACGTTCCAAACGATCCTGTTTTGGTTAAGAGTTAAGACAGAGAAATGTATAATGTTGAAACCTTCCTTCACCCTTTTCTGAAGAATTTACATATTTTAAGCTGATTCCCTTGTAACAAAATCTCTTGTAAGGTAGCATGTCAAGAATATCAGAAAAGGGGATAAATATTATAGTTATATACCGACTGACATGCCAACACTATTTTCAGTTATCAGATTCAAAGTAAAATCTTGCGCATGCACAAGACGTTTTCATGTCGTAGCACAGTAGCACAACCGGTTTGTAACACAAAGTTCATTAACTGGGCTATGAGAAAGAAGAGAATTTTATGATTTTCTTGACTCTCCTGGGGGCCATGCTAACCGGTCGCCAATGCCCGATTTCTTTCAACCATCATCAAAGAAGTAGAGTGGGTAGAATAGGAACCTGGGGATTTGCTCAGAATGCTTGGTTATATCACTGACATTGTATGAGCTAATCATAGATTCTGTAAGAAAGATGGTAAACCTTGGTGAGTTAAAGGGGATAAGCAGCGATAATTCAAGATAATAAAAAAATGTGGAAATTTTTTATTTATATAATCAATATTCTATTAAGTATCCCTGTTTTTAAATCAAACACCAAATAGTGGAAAAAATGGAAGTATTTTAGCCAAATTTTTTCATACGTCTCCCGCTAATAGAAATACAGTGATGACGTCTGCAAAGCTAACTCAACAGCTATTGTGGTTTACACATCAACCAGTTAGAATAAACAAAGCAATAATATTTGTGATTGAGGTCAAACTGTACATGTCATAGTGCACAATATTAATCTGGGATATCCCATGGAAAGGCTTTTTTAATCTTAAGTCAGAATTTTGAACGCACGTATAGAAGTTACAGAATCATATAACAAGTACTGCCTTAACCCTAACACAATAAGTTTCACAAATCTCACAGCCCACTGAGTGAGAAAAATGAACTAATTCTTCCAGAAAGTGCGATGACGTCATCAAACCAAGACTCCTATGGGGCACAAAATCGCTGGCCGGGCCAGCGCCCCCAGCCGTAGCGTGCTATCCGGGTATGGGAACGGGGTTTCGAGTCCCACCACTCCGAATTTTGCGCCGTTTCTTGTTTCCTCTTCCGTCCCCCTTCAGTCCACTCCCGACGTTGGGTTAGGGTTAACTTTGAATACACAGAGTCAAGCCAACCGCAATCACTGCTTTAAATCCCTTTAGAGCTAATGGCAGTTCTCACCCCAAATTCTCTAATTGTACTCTTGAAACCAAGAGATGTTTCCTGATACAGGTCACATTGCAATGGCATAATTCAGAGGTTGTATGTGAAAGTGAATCCTATCTAGTCCTGAACCTGGAAGGCAAAGCCTTTATTCTACGAATTTTAATGTACAATAACTTTGTTCCCCTAAAGATCATTGCGAGTATTGTGCAGACATGTTTTGATTTCTTATGCCTGGATACTTCTGTTAATGAGTGCTGTGTCACTTGCACTATATTTTGTTTATTTTTGAACAGTGACAATGAAACCTGTTTCCATATCCCATCCTCATGAATAGTAAATTTAACTTGTTTTTGAAATATAGATGAAACAATATTATTTATCAGGTTGCAAAAAGTTATGGAGAGTATCGGACATAACCCACTGAGATGTTATCGCATACAGCACAGAGTTGCGCATCAGGGTTTGGGAGAGGGGTTGCACGCCCAAATTTCCATGAAAGGTGCAGAAGTCCACTTTTGGCTGATATTTGGTCATGTGTCGTATGGTTGGGGTACCTTTGCGTGACAAACAACCAAATTTCTGATTTAGCTCCTTTTAGGTTTAGACTGATAAACCTTGAACTATACCTCTCACCCACACAAGTTATAACCTTTTCTGAACTTAAATTCCAATGAATCCAATGTGCTTGAATTTGGTTTGATATACAGGGTGCGTAAGAAATCTATAGGGTGGTATCACAAAAATACACAATTTACCATTACAATTGGTAATAACCCCATCCTTGCCTGTTATAATATTTCAAATATAACTTCATGGTCCCTAACAGAGCACACTTAAGCGTCAAAACTTATAATTTACCATATTACAATTGACCGAAGTAGTGATACAGGGTGTGACAAAATAATACATATTTAAGTTTGTATATTGTGGACATTATATCATTCTGTTAATATTCTTTAAAAAGTTTTTGAATCAATTCATCTTTCTTACAGTCAGTACTGTCCAAAGACAACATAAAACAGCATAGTTCATGTAGATCAATTATACATGGTTTATCACACTTATCATGGCTACTAATAGTGTGCGCAGTAATTTCCATGTATAAAGTATAACTTCAATGAGTAATACCAGTCAACTCATAAGTTAAATTCATATGAAATAAAAAGTATTTTCATAGCCATGTTAACGTTCATGTGTCTATATGGCGCCTAATGTCATGCAATAGGGTCACAGGTGTGCCAAATTTAGATCTATACAAAATCCAAACACGTATGAAGCAGATTTTCATCATGGCCATGGTCACAACCCAACACTACATAGGTTAAGGATTTAATAATTAAGCTGGAATGCACTCTAATTCAATCGAGCACATTAAAAATCTTTTCAATATTGAGTACAAATATTAGAAGTTGGTACATTTTAATTGCTATAATTTCATGTCGGAGAAGATATTAGCACAGGCAGTTAGACCGAATAGTCATTTTATTAAATAGTTACTTACCACTTAACTGCATAAGGGGTTTGCACTTCCTTTAGTTGCCATACCGGGGGGAGTTCCTAGGGACCCCCCCCAATAAAACCACTTTCCTAAAGGAGTTTTTAGATGACATCCACCACATGTTAGAAGTCTTCAAAGACAATCACAATAAAGAAACACTAAAACTGAAGAATTTGTTCCAGTATGAACAAGGAGGGCAAAACATTGGATTTTAATTTTGGCTCAAAATGTGCGAAAAAGTCACTTAATTTGTTTCTGCCTTTTCTACGGCATTGCTTCACCTAGACTTGTGCTGATTCTTTAATTGGTGAAGAATGAACTTTTTAACTATTCAGCCCAAACATAAATGTCTCATTCCATTTTATATTTTTTAGATTACTTGTATAATTTAACCATAGGTGCCTAACAGTAAACCGCTACATGATATTATAAATATTATGGCTCCTTGCTTACTATACTTTGGCAAAGATTTTTTAATTATTTTACTTTGTTATGTCACTAAGTGTAATGCATTATGAAAAATCAGAATCACAGTAACCTTCCCCCCCTTTAAGAAGATTTTTCACATTTTGTCATGTGCACTTCCGTTTAGTGCCTTTATGGGGGGGGGCTCCTAGGGACCCATGCTATTAACGCAAAAACGACCGATGGATTTGAATTTTTTTTTGCACCAATGTAAGCGCAACTAAAAGTTAGACAATACAAAAAATATAAACCAAATTGTATTGCAGCGTTAAAAATCGCCGGCTGAAAAACAAAAAATGGGTCCCTAGGAACCCCCCTCCCCCCCCCCCCCCCCTTATGCAGTTCAGTGTTAATAAAATAATTTAAATATTTAAATGATTAATTTGTACCTTCTGTAAAAAGCAACTCAACAATTAGCCCCAAAATTAAATTTGTCTTGAAACTTTTTGACCACATTTCTGTGCATTTAATAATGAATAATATGGGCGCCATTCAATTTAAACCTTTTACCCCGAAAATGTTTCGTGTAAGTACGTATTGTAATTAACAATTTATGGCAACATTATATGTACAAAAAACTACAGAAATGGAATAATAATATATATTTATTTAATAATAAAATTTATTATGCTTTCATGAAGGCCCATTGCTTGCTTTAAATAATATCACAAACAAAAACTACTTTCTCCCATAGAGATTGTACCTATTCACTACCCGCTTATTCCATTCTACCAACCCGCTTATCCACCAGGTTATCTTCGGTTAAAATTGCTTATTTTCACTAATTAAACAAGGGCTAAAGCTACAATTGTAAAACATATTTGACAATGTGAATAATCAGCTCTATAATGACTCCACATGGTCCAATTGGACAAGATAGCTCTGTGACAGCAATTAATTCTGAAAGAAAGAGTGAAAAATGTAACATCACTAGCTATTTGGGGTTCCCACCATACGACACATGACCATTTTTTAACCCATCATTCATTGATTGATGGTTATTTTGCGATCAAGAGCGCGTGTTGTCTTATTTTCTCTACTAGTCTGGCGTTTTAATTGCATTTCTTGACGGAAAGCTGCCTTGTGGGAGTCAGATACTGGGAATTTCGTGTTGCTTGATTTTTTAAATTTCAGTGACATGGAGTCTTGGTCCTTTTTGTGTCTTTTTGGTCAATTTTTGGACATCATTTGATGCCGCGCTGTCGTCTTCTTACTGAATGCTAATGGTTTATGTGTGCACTTATTAACCGGTTCTAGCGGTTCTGCGTGTGAAAATGAAACTTGATAAGGCCTACCATCTACCAAGGTCGTACCATGGACTGAGGTCAAACCTTTCTGCTAAGTTTGAAGTCCCCTGTGGAGGGTATAGAAATGTTAATTAATGGACTTGGCATTGAAACCCATTACTGGTTAGTCCAAACTAGCAACCAAAGTCGTAAATCTAATCTGCCACAGATTGAATTGTTTGCCCATTGATAAGGTTGTTGGACTGTATTACAATTGAAATTGGCTAAAGACCCACATGTTGTATACATAATAGCCATGTAAACTTGTCATCATCAGAATCTGTAAGGTTACTCTGAAGTTTTCTTTAGGATAAAATACAAATTAAATGTGTCCCAGACTTTCATATAGTATAGGGTTTTGCATGCTTGTCGTGGTCTGTGGATTTTACGACTTGCTGACAACTACTCACGTCTCCCTTTGGTCTCATCAACAGTGTTAAACAAAACTAATAGGCTTGTGCTTTAGTATTTGGGACTTTACATGTCAGTTACTTTGTAGAGTGAACATTGTTTTACATTTTGACTGAACAGATTTAGGGTAAACCAAAACCCTGGTGACAAACAAAAGAAGTTGTTTTTTAACTTGAGATCAACTTACAGTTAGGTTAATAACTCGGGGTATTTTGCAAACCAATTCTCACAGAATTTTCAGCAAAAGTACGAAAAAGAGACCAAATTTGCTTTACTTTTGGGAAGCAAAACTAATAAAAAATATTAAGAAGTCTGTACCTAGCAATTTGGTACCGTGGTATCATCCTTTTTGGCAGAGGCAAGCCCTTTTTCTCATTATGGCATTTAGTTGTACTAATTATGCATAGTGTTTACTGTATAATGGGGGGGATGGAACAAGTGGGTTTTGTTGTTTCGACGGGCAAAGTTTAGAACAATTTTAAGTTTATATGGTCTAATGGGTTATTTTTTGGAGGTGTTTGAGGAATAGTTTGGTGTACGCTGAGACACCTTATCTGGTTGTCAGTAATTAAGTTCGTTTGCTGTGGGGCGGGGGGGGGGATACAAAGGACATTGTCTGCGACAACTGCCAGGTATCTTCACGTCTGACGATGTTTCCACCTCGGTGACCGTTTCTAACCCCCTTGTAACTGTTGAAAACCAGTTATGGAATTTAATAAGTGGTCCTTGAAAGCTGTAGGCACTTTAATTCATTAATTTTAGATATAAATATTGTCCTATAAAATGATAACAGAGCGGTGTTCACTTTTGAGACAGCAGTGGTCATCTATACTTTACTTCGGAAGATTTTTAATAACCCATACACTGGAATACTATATTCTATTGCGAGTTGAGACAACAACAATAATGCGTGCCTTTACTTTTGAATCGGGTTTTGTCTAGCCTATTCCTTTGTGTCACGGTGCTCCACTAAATGATTGGTCTAACATTCAACTTTTTTTACCAATTTACCTTTTTTTAATTTTTCTTTTTTTATTAATTTTATGTAAGCATATCAATACTACGCGGAAATCTTTGGAACACATCTTCCAGAAATTCCTTACATTTGACTAGGAATATCCTAAAAATCATTCAACAAGAGTCAGGTAAATTTTGTCAATATACTCCTATCTTTTTGTTTTAGATCAAGAATTCCCTCAAAGTGGCCTGAAACATACAAAAAGGAAAATTTTTTTTTAAACACGATTGTAAGACCCGACATTTTTCTCTGCTACCATTATCTCATGACCCCCCTGATACCTTATTAAGTGGGCAACCAACCGTCAATGTATGCTGTAAAAGAGACTCCTAATGATTGTTATCTAGCTTACTGCATTTCAGAGTATTGTAGGGCATGTCGTACCCGGAGTGTGAAATGTTACTGTTTATGTACATTTTGCCGATTACCTTCACACCTAGTCAAAGAACCACTAATCCAAGTCTAATGACCCTATATGGCCTTTGACCCCATTTGGTCAATCTACAATTACATAGTAAAACACATCTACAACTAAAATGCTATGACAACCTAAAGGAACAACTGTCAGACTCTTACTATTATGCACAGAATGACCTCTTGTGACCCATGTGCCCTTTTGACCATATGGCCCTATTGAGTCTTTGACCCATTTGGTCCAAACCTGTACAATTTCTGCAAATTAAGTTACATTGACCATCAAACACACTCAAAAGAACTGCGGTACGACTCATACGGCAGTACAACATTTGAGACCTCTATGACCCTTTTCCCACATTCAACCTTTAAAATGCTTCTGCATAACATCTATATATTTATACTCGGTGTCTTTTTGTCCTGTCAGCTGTTGTCTTGTCTGTCTGACGCGTCTATTTTCTTGGAGACCCGAGGGTCGTGCCGTTTCTGAAAACTTGGTGGGTGGGTGCCCTTAAACCTTCCGAAGACTGAGTTTGTAATTGGTTAGTGGATCAAAGTCATCATGGGGTCTTCATGTCAACTGGTGGTAACTTTGATGTATGGACATGACCCTTGGTGGAGTCCAATGTTATGCTGAAATTTTTAAAAGGCCATACAAGGTCATAGGGTCATTCAAGATCAAAGGAGGTCATGTCATTTTCTGGTACCAAGGGTCGCATGTTCCTGAACCTTGGTGGGGGTGGCCCCTTGACCTTCCGAAGACCGAGTTTGTAGGGTTGTGGATCAAAGGTCCTCAGGGGTCAAGGTCAAGAGGTCAAATGGGATCACGTTGATGTATGGACATGAAACTTTGAGGGTGAGGTCAATTGTAGATGCCAACAATTTTAAAAGGCATGACAGTTCATTTAAGGTCATTCAAGGCAAATTAATCATTTGGAGTCAACATTGTGTTGGTGTATGGACATGAAATGTTGAGAGTGGAGGTTTGTTTGATGTCAGAATTCTTGAAAGTTCACAACAAGGTCATCAGGGGTCATTCAAGGTCAATGAAGTCAAATGGGGTAACTTTGGTGTATCCATACGAAACTTATGTGGGGCGGAGGTCGATTGTTGATGTGAAAATTTTAAAGGTCTTGACCAAGGCTCGGGTCATTCAAGGTCACAAACGAACCGGCAAAACCAAGGTGTCTCAAGCAGGTTGATCACGAAACCCAAGTGATAGCCAAAGCCGAGACCACTATAATTAATAATCATTAGAATTTATAAAGCACCTTTTACACAAGTAGACAAATGCACTGTTGCCTATTATTACGCTGCCTTCATTAATCCGTCACAATCATTCGGCTTCATTTAGTAAAATACTATTAAAGAACCACTGGTCCAGAACTCTTATGGTATGCACAGAATGACCTCATTAAAAGGTATGGCCTATATGCCTTTTGACCTCTATTGACCCTACTTGACCTTTGACCCCCCAAAATATCAAACATTCTTCCAAATTAGGTTGTATAGCCACAAACTTGCTCCCAAAATAACCACTGGCCAAGACCCATGGCTATATGTCCATTGACCGCATCTAATGACCCTTACATGACTATAGGGCCCACAACAACGCATTCCTTAACCATCCCAATTGATGGGTTAATGCCTCATTGATGCACTCGTTATAAAAAAGTAAAAAAATTAGAGAAATATGTGATAATTAAAGTCCGAAATAGTGATAGATTCAAAAGAGAAGTCCAAAAGGGACCATTTTAGGAGTTGGTCCACAATAATGCAAAATGGTGCCTTTTTAAAAGTTCTGCTGCACCCTTAAAGGGGCGTGTTCCGATCGTCTTTGGGACCACCCCCCCCCCCCATGACCGGAAGTAGTATCGATTTTGATATCCAGATGAAGGCCGTATTTTTTTCTCATTGTCCGGCCTGAATTGAGCCCTCAAATCCATTTCATTCCAAGAATAACAAAAACCGCGTTTTTAGTGGTTAACCACTTTTTATTAGCACAGTATTGATAGGGCGTTGCGATATGCATTATGCGTCTACCTCAAAACCGCAAGTTTGTTTCCACGGTACTTGGATGGGGTGTATGTGCAAGTGCCATGCTCTCATATAAGTAGAGAACACAATACACATAAATCGGAACAACGCACCTTTAAATAAATACTTGCCAAGTGTTCCTTGATGCATTTAATGTAAGATAAGGACAGTATTTTGAGTTGTTTCACTTTTTAGCACCAGTAATGCACAGTTTTTGCTCATCTGTCATAGACATGGGTTGCTTTGGCAGTGCATGTCTTGTGTCTGTCTGTGTGTGTGTCTTTCTGTGTAAAAATATGGACCCAAATGTTAAACTTAAATATTATTACTTGCTATTTCCACATTATGTGCGCACACTTCATGATACTGGATACAATGGACCTTGGATAGTGACCCCCTATACAACACGTTTGTGATGTAGTGTGACCTTGGTTAACTCATGTGCCCTTTGCCGCCATTCACATCTTTCGATGGCAACGAAACCTTCATCCGGTGACTACTGTATTTTTGGTCTAATATAATGACGCAAGAAAATACAATTTTTCTCCTTTTTAATACGCAAATTTGTCACAAAATATGCATCCACACTCCTATGAATTGAAATCATTTCACACATTTTGAAAACATTGTAGGGTAGCTGTAGGTAGTTCAAAGATTGCAACTTCACAATCTAAATAAGACCCCCATATTTTTCTTAACCTTTACCTCTTCTGATAGCTACATGATTCTACATGTAGGATTTTATCAATTAAGTTAAAACCTGCATATTGTTAGAGAGAAATGAGCAACAATCAGTGCACGCATGCTAAGATGTTGATGCATCTAATTCTATGTATACACCCCAGGGGACGGGGTGAATCAACATTCAGTGCATGTGCATAGATTTGTCTACAATTCTTAGGCAACAGTTTTTAACCTAATATTCCCCACCGAGAAACAAGAACAATTTATTTGTAACAACATTTGATAAACAATGTAAAAATCACAGGGTTGTAGCTAGCACATTTTTAGTGCTGGTTGTTATTTGATGAAATTTGAAATTCTAAATAATTTATGCCTAACATATTGTCAAAATTGCATGAAATGACTTAAAATTGGTGCCATTTTTTGCTCTTTTAGTGGTGGGCTCTAGAGTTAAAATTGATGTTTAGAGTTTTTGGGCTCTGAGCCGCGTGGGTGGCTCTGCCGTCACCACCGCCCCCTGTAATCTCCATCCCCCTTAAAACTGAATGCTTGTGCATTCACATACTCTGTTCAATGCTTTGATTGTGGGCAATCCACGGTAAATGTAACACAATTACAAAATATCACAATTTTCAATCATCAATTTCAGAATATTTTTAAATTTAACAACTTCAAACAGAATGGTTACATCTAATCAACTAGTACAACAAACAAACCTTTTTTATTGATTTTCGATATTTACAAACAGTTTCGGTCTTTAATTATTAATCAATAATGGGTTCGGTACCCGTGTGACGCCAGAAGTCCCCATGAATTTCTTACTGGTACATACCATCAAAACCCTGTGAATTGTCAAATGCTACAATCTTTTCTTTGTATGCATGAGTTCAGACGTTAGTCTGTATATTGGCATGGGTCTACTTTTGAAAATCCAAAAATGTTGGGCCGTCAGAAGACAGGTAAGTGTGCACGTATTGGGGGTAGGTAACTGCCTTTTG
>JAMKCH010023603.1:0-27508 GCA_023653785.1 Ophioderma brevispina
ATAAACAAGGCCTATAGCGAACAAAACATATGCCCGAACATCGAACGAGGCAAATCGCTACTAAAACATTCATGAATGTTTTCCCCTCAGTTTTTGGTTTAACACGGCCTATAGTGAAGGATACGCAGGTCCCGATCCGGGAAAAGGTGTCATGTAAAAAAGTTTCCAAAAGTTAATTGCAAAACATCTGCGTGGTATGGTTTCATTGTTTTACTGAGTTTGCTTGCATTGCTTTACTTACTTTCTTTTTCTTGAGTAAATTGTGCGTGTGGTTTACTGATCATGAGAAAAATATTCTAAACAAAGTTCCAAAAAAGGATCAGAAAAGCCGCATAGTTTCGTGCAGTGCCAATGTGCACATGAAATACAAACATTAGACATTTAAAATTTTTTCCTACTTTTATCTTTATCCGTTAATACGGATAATGTGTTCACTTTTAACCACATCTTAGTGTCGCTTGACTGGGGAATGGATTGTTCACTAAGGGTTTTTTTTTTGTGTTTTTTTTTAGACAAGAATAAAGGTTGAAAAAAGTTATGTCCAAAAACAGTGTGCTGTAGTTTCATTTTGTTATTATGAGTTTACTTGCATTGCTTTACTTTCTTTCTTGTTTCTTGAGTGAATTGTGCTTGTGGCTTACTGATCATGAGAAAAGTCCTAAACAAACAAGAAGTTCAAAAAAGTTCCAAAAAAGGATCAGAAAAGCCGCATAGTTTCGTGCAGTGCCAAGGCATAAGAAAACCAAACACTAAACTTAGAAATTTTTCCTAAATGTCTCTATCCGTTTACGGATAATGTGGTTCAGTTATATTTTTAGCTACTTTTTGGATTGAACCAATAACATTTATAAATATGGCGCAATATCAAGTTTGGTGCAACCTCAGCCCAATCTGTAGCGTCATCACAAGTACCACCCGGTGGCCATCACACCCCCCGGTAGCCATCACACCACCCGGTAGCCATCACACCACCCGGTAGCCATCACATCTTTTGTAGAAAACCTGCCCCGTCAAGCCATGGTAGAACCCGTTCTCATGTTAGCGTCTTCCCTGGTCGCATAGAGGGAGATCTGAAGCAAATATAATTTTTGATTTAGTAGAGTAATTTTGCGGCTACTTTTGAAATGCAAAATAAATTTAACTAAAATTTGGATCAGGGTTCGAAGTAACAGAAAGGGAAACTAGACATGAGAACAGGGGTTCGCCGTCTCTCTAAAGAGCAACGGAAATGAAATGAATTACCTCTGAAAATAAAAGGTTCAAGTACGGTGGCGATTCGAATCACACATCTTCTAACCCTAGGGTCGATATCGTCTACTCCATGTTTCGGATGATACCTAATGTCAAAGAAAACCAAACCAAAATAAAACAACAGAAAAGAAAATATGGCCTTTTTTTCTTTTATTTTGTTTTTAGGTTATTAGGTCGCCAATCTTCGAGAATGTTTATATGTTTGATGATTAAAATGCTCTTCATGATGAAGCAGTTCCTTATTTGCAGAGGGCTACTCCACACGCTTCACATCTCAACTGCGGGAACGATGTTCGACAATCCAACCCTCATCGCGATGTCTTTGTCTAGGCAATATTTGCATGCGGTAGACCTTATGATCTGCTTTCTTCACCAATCTGTGACGAACTTGCCTGGGATCTACAGGTCCAGAGTTGGGTCCCTATTGAATGTGGTCACCCTCTGCGAAACCCGGCTATTCAGTCCCATGGCTATTTCTAGGGTGAATTTTGAATGGCGAGGGCGTTTACTTTTTTGCTGTGCTGTAACGGGTCTGGGATCGTCTGAATTAGAATGATCAACACCATCTGCTTGCCAAACTTAAAGCCTATCAGGCGTTTACGCGGCTAATGCAACCATGAACATAAAATCTGAGTCCCCATTTCTGATTCTTTCGTGCCAGCGAGTGATATGAACGTAATTGATCACTTCTGTCTACGCCGGGTTCTCGGTGTATCCCAAGACAGGTGGTGGGGCTTTGGTTTCATGGTTCTCCTAGTTTGTACCCATCTACTAAATTTTCTTTTGATTGTTCATGCGGCGTCACGGAAAGCATGGTATGAAGGAGGATAGGACTGTCAATATGCTACTGTCTTTCCAACTGTAAGGTCAGTGCTGCTACTGTCTAGAGTAGAATGTCCCTCTCTCGGTCTTTGCTAGGCGGACGATGTGGGGCTTTTCCTTTTTTAAGCCTGAAGGCAACCCTTTCGCAGCCCATTGATGGCACCCGTAAGGTATGTTTCCATGCTGAGGAGATCGTTGCTCAATGCTACCGAGGTATAGAATATATCCGTAAATCGTGTGCCATCTATTGTAGAGTGCCCGCTACCTCTTTAGTGATATCAATAACTTTGTCCGCGGGCTTTTTGACAAGATGTGTACGGAAATTGCATATGTAACCGGTGGCAGACTCTGCCATGGCATAGATTTTGAATCCGGCTTTGGTGGCTTGAGTGGCATGAAAAACTGTGAACCCCTGATTTGAAACCCTTATAGCGTATCTGGCTTCATCTAATTGCCAGTTCTCTCGCGCAATTGTATTGTTTGCGGCCATTTTCTAGACGTTTCCCACACAACTTTAACGGGCAATATGGCGTGCAAGCATTTGATCATACTTTTCCCTTTTTTCTTGGGCTTTGGTCTCGGGCAAACGTTTCCAGACATCTGCGATAGCAAAACGTCTTAGCCACCTGGATATTTGTTCAAAACGTTTCCTCTTCATTGTTTCTACATATCAAATCATTTCTGAAGGCCGGGCGCCTGGACCCAATAGTCCCGAATATTTCTAAGCTTTATTAGGCCCATGATCTTGAGTATGCCGAACCAAGCTTTATCTCTGGGGTTCTGTTTCTTTGATATATAGCGGGTTATCTTTTTCACGATCCCCGTTTAGCTTCACGGATTACTTTCATTTGTGTAACCGGCTGATCAAACTGAACGATGACCGGAAAGAATTTGTAGAAATATTTAAGTCCAGTCATTCTGCGAGGTCCTTGAAATGCAGGACCTAAGGGTTCCTTTTGGTTGCAATGCATGATGGGATTTTTTGTCCTATTTCGCGACCACCCCGTCTTATCCTGTGGATAGTGGCCGTCTCGATTTGGAGGGGCCTCTCCGGAGTCATTATCTAGTCTGGTTCAACAAATACCTTTTTTTTTTTGGGTCTTGGGGCCCTCTGTCTACGGGGACGTGCCGCCGGCCGTCTAGGGCGTGCGGGCGGCGCGTATCTTCATCTTCATCATCATCATCTGAAGCTAGTGCCTGGTCATTAGCACGTACTTCTTCATCTTCATCATTATTATCTGAAGCTAGTCCCTGTTCATTAGCACGAACTACGCATCAAGAATGTCTACTAGATTTGAGTCGTCATCGTCATCTAAAACTATCACTTTGGGCACAGTCACTTGGGGCACTGTCACCGGACTGTTGTTCACGGTCACTACCTATGTCACTGATCTCGTCACTGCTCTCGGAAGCGGAACGAAAACGTAAGTGAGTTCCGAAACCTGGAAGTTCACTAAGCACTAGCATTTTCGGCCTGACTAGAGCTAGAATTGCCTTAGTTTTCTCGGTCTAACTACTTGGCGGCTTGGGCTTGTGTTCTAGCAGGAGACCGTGCTGTATGACTACAACTCGGCCTTGCCTGTGGTGCTTGGCCATTGGCACCTGTTCTACCCGGAGACTTAGCGGTCTGACGTGCTCTACTCGGAGACTTAGCGGTCTGACGTGCTCTACTCGGAGACTTAGCGGTCTGACGTGCTCTACTCGGAGACTGATCCGTTCTCACTAGAAGTCGGCCTTGCCTGTGGTGCTTGGCCATTGGCACCTGTTCTACCCGGAGACTTAGCGGTCTTACGTGCACTTGACTCTTGTACCTGTGTGAGGATCTGACTTGAAGTACTAGCCTTCGATATTGTCATTTTGGGGCTATGGCTAAGTCTCCTTAGTCTTTTGCTTGAGGACGTGTCCTCATCGTCAGTGGAAATGTAAGTGCCTGTATCTGAGGGCTTCTGCGATTGGCTTTCCGCAGTGACAGGCCGTTTCTCAGATATCTTGGTCCTTTTTTTCTTTTTCTTCACAACCTTTGGTGATGCACTAGGTTGCGATTCAGCTGCTGCGGCAGCTGCGGCCTGCTTTTCAGCTAGGCGGGGAGTTACACGTTTAGCCTTTTTTTTTGGGCTTCTTGGGAGTTTCAGTATCTGATTCCACATTATCATCGTCTATTTGGGCTTAGAGTGGGATTGTGATTCTTGTTCGCCATTACTAGCGGAGCTATATCCATTGCTACAATTGATTGAAAACCTCTCTTCCACTCGTGGTCAAGTCGATCTGTAATAAACGGAGTTCCCTATCAGTCATCCCTGTTGCTAGTCAACAATACCTGAAAAATAAAAAATATCATTAGGGGCTATGCAAATTTGAAAATCCTCTTATTTTTTAACCTAAAACCCTGAAAGCCTACCCTAAAACCACGCTGAAACAACCGGGCTACGATAAGACCGGTTAGTCCCCAAAACTGAAGTATACTAAAAATTTTGACCAACATTAGAAATCCGCAAAAAACCTACATAAACTACGAAAATGTTCAAAAGTCCATGTTTGGTTTTCCTCTGGATGGGCTCCAAGATAGTGTGGATTCCCTTTGCCCGATCTTTTTTTTATTCTGACAGGGGTCCAGAGACTCACTCCACACCCGAGGTGGGAGCTTCAGATTACTCGCCGGAGACTCGACCATGCAACAGGATAGACTGGATACATGGTACCATGGCACACTCACGAGTATGAACCTGACCTTTAGCCGGTTCATCCTAACTTCGTCCGGCATCATTGTCCGGGTATATCCGCCAGTATTTGTCGGAAAACCATGGTCGGATGACCCGGCCTCAGAAGCCTCGGCGATACCGAGTATGTTTCACCGCCTTTTACGTGTGGTTTTAACTCTCTCTTACCGCAACCTACGTATTGTGCAAAAACCATGGCCCGAATGACCCGGGCTCCAAATCAGGTTTCCCGCTTTATGCGGTTCGTGGGTAAATCCCTCTCTCGTTTTCTCCGCGGGTAAAGCGTCTTAAATTCGCTCTCGAGCATCGCGCTTAAGCGTGCGCTCTCTTCAAATCCATTACATGCCACTTTCGCCTATCCCTTTTTTCTCTCTCAACTCACCCCTTTTATATACTATACGTTCTGGTCCCGAACCAGCCCCAGCCGCTACAGCCGGTTTTTTTTTTACCTCTGCGCAGGCTACATTTTTGTCCACACAACCCAATGTAACGCTTACGAAAGCGTCCCTAGATCAAAATCCATATTTCGCATACGGCACCGTCCATTTTTAGCTCCCTCCAGCGAAGAGCCGCTCTCGGTAAATCACCCACTAGTCGGAAAACACCGGGGCTGCTGCGAAAAATATGTTGGCGCAAATACACTACCCTCTCCCGGCGGAAAACAGCCCGTGGCCTGCCTTGGCTTCCCAACACCCCAAAACTATTCCGCCGCGTTTGGCAGGGGTTTGTGAGCCAGAGGTTAGTGTGTCCTTGCGCCAAACATTTTTGTATGTAGGCAACGGGGCGTTTTCCCCCATAGTGGGTGATTTTACCGAGATCGGCTATCCGCTGAAGAGAGGCTCCAAATGGACTGGTGCCGTATGCGAATCGTATTTGATCTAGGGACGCTTCGGTAGCGTTATATTGGTTGTTGTACAAATGTAGCATGCGCAGAGGTCAAAAAAACCCGGCCTGTAGCGGCTGGGGCCTGGTTCGGGACCAGAACGTATATATATAAGGGATGGTTTGTCTGACGTGAAGATCAACCCTAGACCCAATTGGTACACTGTAGGTTGAACAATGAGCGGACCGCTTGTATGCCTATGCGCCAGAAAGCCCCTGTAGTGGCTGAGAGGCCTGCCACCCCAAAAAAAAAACCTCGGGACAGAACGTCTGAGGGATGTGTGGTCTGGTGTAGCGTCCAGAGTGCGAATACGGGGGGGTTGGTAAGACGGAACATGACCGGGTTCTTGCTCTTTACCAAGGATCACCCCAAGATCCAATATGTACACTGTGGGTGAAAAATGACAAAGTCCAGAACGGACCACTTTGTACTGCCCCCCGCCAAAAAGTCCGGCCTGTAGTGGCTGGCCTGGCTCGGGACCCCTCTTATATATATACGTTCGGGTCCCGACCAACGCCCCAGCCGCTATAGGCCGGCTTTTTTACCTCTGCGCATGCTACATTTTTGTACACAACCAATGGACCGCACGAAAGCTCCCTAGATCAAAATCCAGATTTCGCATACGGCACTTGTCCATTTTTTAGCTCTCTCCAGCGGGAGCCGCCTCCCGGTAAATCACCCACTAGTGGGAAAAACACCGGATCTGCTGCTTCACAAAATGTTGGCGCAAAGTGCCCTACCATATCAGCCGACAAAAACTGGCAAGGGCCGAGCCGGCCCCTGGATCAAACCAGAACCACGTACCGCTAACGCCAATTAAGCGGACCTCGACCTTTTTTTTTGTTGAATCGTTCGGGTTTGTCTTTTGTCGTGCACAGGAGCACATCAAAACACCCTCACGGTCCATTTTTAGACCTGGATTAACCCTCAAATTTTACAACCAAAACTTTGCTTTACGTAGCCGGCTGCCGTGGCGCGCTACGTTAAATGCTAAGCTTTGGTATAAATTTGAGGGTTAAAACAGTCAAAAGTAGAGAGTTAGGGTGCTTTGCCGGTGCTTTTTTTTAACAGCCCCGCTGCCGTGGCCCGCACGTTAAATGCTAAGCTTTTGTGTTAAATTTGTGCATTTTTTAGACTATTTTTAACCCTCAACTTTTACACCAAAGCTTAGCATTTAACGTAGCTTGGCCACGGCAGCGCTTTTTTCCTAAAGGCCTTGCGTGAACTTTCTTAACGCAAAGATTTCCTCACGTTTTAACCTATAGGCCTTGCGTGAAACCACTGCGAAATTGGGGGAAGCTTTAAACTTGCTTCGCTAACATTTTACCTATATAGGCCTTGTAAATCTTCAATATTTCGCTGTTAACCAAAAAGAATACTTGTTAGATTTCAATTGCTCTAGTTCCATCTAAAATGCTTCTAATTGATTTGGGGACGTTTTCCGCTCTGGACGTTTGGTTGATCATTGCATCTCGGACGGTTCCCGGAAAATGACGCGATTCGTTTCCCATTGCATCTCGCCGTTTTCCCGGCAGAAGATCGAATTTGGCACGATGCGTTTTTCAACATGCTCTCCGTCCGTTTTCCCGGCAAAGATCTAATTTGGCGCAATGCTTTCATTGCATCTCGGCCGTTTCCCGGCAGAAGATCGAATTTGGCGCGATGCGTTTCATTGCATCTGGTCCGTCTTCCGGGAAATTGACGCGATGGCGTTTCTTGCATCTGGGCGTCTTCCGGGAAAATGAATCGATGCCGTTTCGTTGCATCTGGGCCTCTTCCGGGAAAATGACGGCTATTCGTTCATTGCCTCTGGGCCGCTTTCCGGAAAATGACGCGATGTGTTTTTCGTTGCAATCTGGGCCGTTATTGACTTTACGCTACTATTTCCTTTGCCGGAAAAACGGCCGAGATGCAATGTGAAACTCAAGCTTTGGCTCTCGTTCTTCTGGGCCTTTAAAAATAAAATAGATGCCTTTCGTTGCAATTTGGCCGTCGGCCGGCAAACGACCCTGTCCGGGTTAGGGTTAAGTTAGCTTCGAGTTTTTGCGCGATTTTAAAACGGCAAAGGGCCGCGTCCCGTATTTTAAAATGCGCGAAAAGCGCGATTTTAAAGTAAAAAATCTCGAACATGTTGTTTCCGTATGTTTGCCCTGCTATGCTAGTCAACCAGGAACACAAAAGTCTTGCAAAAAACAATGCTCAAACTTCCAAAGTTGACATTATAATTCTTACTTTTTTCTTCGGCCTGAAAAATTACAAAAGCACATCATTATCCACCTGTTATTTTCCCTTCTTATTCCGAATTAAATATTTGAATCAATGTTAGATGGCCCTGCCAGCGGGATGAGGCCTTTGATACATCCCCGAGAATAATTTACTTTCGCACGGGGATTGTGGAATCCCCGGTCTCGGATGACGTGATCGCGGGACAGGGTTTCACTCTTTCCCCTGAATGTGTGGGAAGTTGTTTTTTCCTCTCTTCCGGCATCCCTCCTATTTCCCGTCCGGGAAAATACCTTCCTAACGCGGCCAAGTCTGAATTTGTTTAAATCTTCCGAAGAGAGTTAATTATCCGTGATAAACCAATTATGAACAAGACCTGACACCGCCGTTGATAGATCTTGGAAATGCACCAAATCGTCTCATTAATACCTGGAAAATAGGTGGGTATCCGTGTTCAACTAATCAAGGGTAGACGGTAGGGTTCTACGCTAGGATTTATTTATACATTTGACATATTTTGCACTTATTGGAAGCTTTTTTTTGGGAGTCACAATTTCCGCCGACGTTTTCAAATATGAGTTAATAATCAATTGTGTTTGTTTTTTGGCAAATTAACATTAAAAAAGTGTTTTTTTACACAAAATCGGGAAATTCGGATGGACCCACAAATCGTGCATAGACCTAAAAAATTTCGCGATTTTTTGCGCGTTTTGCGCGATCGCGCAAACTCCGGTTCCTAGATTAAGAAATAAGTGTCTAGCCATTTTGCAATTAAACTTTTTCGTGTCAAATGGTCCAAAAAGGTAAAAAGTCCAATCTGTAAGCGGCATATGGCCTTTTCTAAAAAACTTAATAAGACCATATGTGCTTCAATGGGGTAATATAATTAGGTGGATACATGCTAGGGATTTCCGATGTACCATTTGTAGTCAAGTTATGGGTAGGATCAACATTGGGCTTTCAATTTTTATGGTTATAGGTCAGAAACATCAAATAAAACTATGAATTGATAAATGAATGTAATGCAGCCATTTGCCTTAAGATGTATTGCTATTCCCATCCTGAAGAAAAAAAAAAAAAAACCGCTTTGAAGTTTACCACACATGGGTAAATTAGCTCTACTGCCCTTTTTGTCAAAATGTTAAGCAGGTCATAATTCGCGTCCAGAGTAATAAAGTTGACAATGAGTGGGCCATTATAATGCACTTTCCTTGGTGGGGACAAAGAAAATTAATAATTCAAGTTGTGATAATGTTATTAATTAATAGCCTTTTTTATGGTTACTCCTAGTGCTATGAATACCACGATGTCCATAAAGAACGCATGGCTTTAATGCATAATTACAATGAGAAATATCTCCAATTTGTTTATTTAAACTGCAAAATGCTAATCGCGTTGAAGTGTTTTGTTTTTAATTTTTGATAGGTTTTAATCAACAGGCCAGAATTAGCATTTTGTAAAGCAACAACCCGAACGGGAAACAGTCACTGCCCATTTTAACCGCATATTCTGTTATGGTTAAATGGTCCAAATGTAATTTCTCCGACATTGTTGAGCAAAATGGTTCTTGTGTATTAGGCCTAAGCATTAGACGGGCAAGAATTTGTGGGTATTTTTTGCTGTAATTTGATCAAACCCAGGCCCAATTAAAACAAGAGCAGCCTATAGCTACGCTTAGACCCTTGATAAATCACTGGGTATAATACTAACTTACAAAGCCTTATGAGTAGTCTAGATTAATTCTCGTGGAATGAATTACTTTAAAACCCAATTTCAAATTTAGACCAAAAGAGGAACAAAATATCCAATTGCAATAGGCTCATTCCATGTCAACATTCGATTGGGCACCGCCAGCACGTCGTGGATTTTTTCGCTTATAAGTGTTGGTAGAGAGCAGATTGATGAGATAGTGAACTCCCTGACTTTTGAGCGCCATAGTCCACATTTCGTGTTCCGCTTAGAGCATTGGAAATTTAGGGGGGTCAGCGGCCTCAAAAGTGCCGCCAATGTGAAAGATGATGTTGTGAGGGTCACAGATTAGTACTGGAGCCCTCCACAACATTGAAAATCACTACCTATGGGTAATATTTGGTAAAGAATTCAAATCTGGCATCAGAAAGTTCATAGCGTTTTTACTTTTTAAGTTAATTAGGCCTAAAAAATGCGCCTTTTGTCATTTTGGGACCAAGACTGGGGGGTTCTAACTCCAAAAGTAAGAAAATTTTTATCTGTCCTTCTTTTGGTCATCAGATTTACATAGTAGAACTTAACAACTACAATTATGAACACATTAGAAAAGTGATAAGTGCGGTACGGCCCCGTGAAAAGGGCAATGTATCTTTTTGCACACATTATGACCCCCCTGAAAACCACTGTTGACATTCGACCACCACCCCTCTTGCTTCAGATAACGTTGAAAGATATATCATTCAACACTTTTCCACTTGAAAGAACTGCTTGGTGTCTTTTTTAATTTTCACAACAAAATACACACTCAAAGTCCACACAAAAGTAATGTGACCCCGAGGTCCCATTGTACATGCAGCAGTGTATATCACCTATACATTCCTATGGGGATTCAAAACGTGCCTGTCTGAAAACGATGAAGACATCAAAACACCAAGCTGGTTCTTCAAGAATGTTCTTTGATGAGGTATCTTCAACATATCTGAAGTAGAGGGTGATGTCGTATGTCAACATTGATTTTCAGGGGGGCTAATATCTTTCCAAATGCAAATTAGGATTTTCCAATAGGCGTAGCTCACTTCTTATTAGTCTAATTTACTTAGTTATTATACTGGTAAAAGATCTGCAGTGTACTCAATTAACAATAAAATCACTTAAAAATAGTGGTACTTACAGAGTTCGACCCCCAACTTGTCCCATCGTGAAAGATATTTTGCATTTTTACCCCAAATACTTTAAAAGTAAAGGGGCTATCACATGTTGGATGCCAGATTTGGAATTCTACACCAAAGAAATATCCCCCGATAGCGATTTTCAAATTGGGGAGTTCCAGTACAATTTATGTCCTTCCTCAAAATTGTCTGTCCATAGCAACAGCAGTTTTGATTTTACCCCCCTAATTTCTGGATGCTCCTGCATGAAAACGAAAGGTGGTATGAAGCTCAATTTCAGGATTTTTCATTTCTCATCAATACCTATCATCACTCCAAAGAAAGAAAAAAAATCCTGACCATGCTGCGGTGGCACCTCTTCGTAGTGTTGACCATGGAATAGCCCAATATCAAAATTCGAAGGTAAAAACTGTTAAAACATGTGTGTCGTAATTTTGTTCATCAGAATGTGACAATAATTTCAAAGAACAGTATTAGTTTAAATTATCTAGAACAATCAACACCCTGGCCCTGACAACTATTTCATATTCATCAGAAATTATATATATAATCACAAGTAAAATTAAAAATGTTAAGTTTAAAAAATCCCACACGTTTGTCTCAATTGGTTCCCATTTTCTTTTGATTTTGATAGGCGTGTGGGGTGGGGGAACAGGGGGGGCGGGGGGGGGGTCATCCAAATCTATGACTGGCTAGCAGTCTATTTACCATGTGGCTCTGTTACAAGCTATATTCTATATTCTTTTGACCTACTGTGTGCAAAACGAAAAATATATTCAAAGTAGGACAAGCCATACGTTTCCTTATTTTACCCATTTTACAATTGATTTGATAAGTTTTGGATGACTTTGGTCCCATTTATTCAACTTTGGCACCCTCAGAATCTCTAAATCTAAATGGCTTAGCACTCTTTTTCGCTGAGAAAAGGCAAAACACTTTATTATGACCCTTGTTCATTTCAACCCCAAAACCTGGCAATTACGCCAAATAGCTTTTTATCCCTTATTATGACACCTTTGATGTAAGTGATTTAATCTTTTGGGACAATTTGATATTTGGTCATTTTGATCTAAACCAGGCCCGGGGGGGGGGGGGGGGTTCCCAAACAAAAGGGAAAAGGTCCACTTTGGATCAAAAAGGTCCAAATTTAGAGAAATATTGACAAGAAGAAATTCCAACTTTTTGGAGGTGAATGTTCAAAAAGTCCTAAAAAGGACCATTTTAGGGGGTTAGGTCCACCTTTACCAAAAATGTCCACTTTTTCGGAAAAGGTGCACTTTTTCTAAGTTCCGCACACCAACCCAAATAAATCTGCGTACGGCCATGCTATCTTTTTTTTTAAAAATATGACAAAATTAGAAATGACAAGAACTAGGTACTTTGATGTTCCTTGAGATTTTGTAAGGCAATTGTTCCGTGAAAAAGTTTGTGAAACAAAGGTATTGGGACTGGAGGTATCCATTTTTGCAATTTTTTTTTTTTTGGGGGGGGGCAAACTTTACCCCAAATCTATAAATTCGTATGGATTCCATTTTATCCACTTAAAAAGAATCATTTGAAGGTGAATAGACATGTTCTAGTCGAGTATTTAATTGAAAGGAATGTATTAGACCCAATTTACCCATTTTGGAAATTTTTTTTTGGCCATTTTACCCAAAAAAAATTAAATGGAATGGCTTCCATAATATTAACTTAATATGGAATCCTTTGAAGGTACGTGGACATGTTTGATAGATTATTTTAAGGAAAATTAATTGCCTTTCGAATGTACCTAATTTTTGGACAATTTTGACCTTTTTGGCCATTTTTAAACCCCCAAAATTTATAAATTGGAATGGTTCATTATATTCACTTTAATATATGACTCCTTGAAGGAAATTTGACATGTTCTTCTAGATTATTTGAAGAAAGGAAGCATTTCGACCGCTTACCTACTTTTGGACAATTTTGACCTTTTTTTGGCCATTTTGACCCCAAAATTTATAATGTGGAATGGCTTCCATTATATTCAGTTAAACTATGACCTTTGAAGGAGGTAAATTGACATGTTCTGATAGATTATTTGAAGAAAGAATGCATTTTTAATGTTTACCTCTTTTGGACAATTTTGACTTTTTTGGCCCATTTTTTACCCTAAAATAAAAAAATTAGAAAAGGCCAACACCCCATACGTTGATTGTTACATAACCATGGTGGATGTGATCCACTAGGTGGACCTTGTAAACAAACAACGCCGTCCAAAAAATCATATTTTGTCCTTTGGCGGCCGTCTAGTCATGATTGTTAGCATTCTCTTTACATCTAGGCTTGAAAATTGCTCTTTTGATAAAATATGGTCAAAATGGTATTTTTTCCAAAAAGAGGCCAACATCTCTTGCTTAGGATCAATAAGATGCTTTTTTAATCAGTGCCCATTGTGAACATATGATTTCAAAACCTTTTGCCCACCTTTGCCAAAGAGGTGGTCAGACAGAATGGCCAAACAGGTATTGAGTAGGGTAAATAAGACTACTTTTAATGGAATCAGCACACACTTTTAAGTAGGATTAGCTTTTCAATCCATTGCCACCAAAAATTGATTGATTTTAATAAAAATTGGCCCAAAAAAGGTTTATTTGGCCAAAAAGTGGTCAAAATGGCCAAAAGGTATCGAGTAGGGGTAAAAAAGACTACTTTTTATGGAACCAGCACCACTTTTTACAGAGGACTAACTTTTCAAATCATTGCCACCCTAAAATTCTGATATTTTACTCCAAAAAGGTCCAAAATGGTAATTTTTGGACAAAAAAAAATGGCAAATGTCTTTAGCAGGGTTCAAACAGAACTTTTTTTTAAAATCAGCACAACTTTTACCTAGGATTAGCTTTTCAAAGCGTTTTGCCACCAAAAATCTGAAGCTCCTAGGAAGATGCATATATTAATCCATAGGCCACGTCTCTCTCTACTCATCTCTCTCTGTGTCTGTCTTGTCCACTTTTATCCTTGGAGATTACAGTCGAGAGCATTCCAAATTGGATGGAGTTGTAGTTATTGTTAGTTATTTTGTAGTATGGCTGGGGCCCTGAACAAGTTTACTTTTCCAATGATGCTTGCTACTAATTGTGAAAGCCACAAATGTTTTCAAACAAGATTTAAAAAAAAAAAGCTTTGCGGGTTAAGAAAGCGATGGGGCAATGCGAAACCCGGGCGACCACCTTAATAAAAATTGCAATTTCTGTACATTACTAGTGCCTACCACAACCAGAGAAAACGAATATCTCCAATGACAACTATTTTTCAGCTTTTTGTTTTTATGCCTTCAATCTATAATCTTGTTCATAATTGCTGGAACACTCCAGGTAGATTTTGTTCCCACCTCCTCTATCATTTTTGGGTGAACATGGTATTACACTGGGTGTCAATCTCACTGTATAATACTTCAACACTGACTGGGAGGAGGATGGGGAGGGAAAGAAAATTATCACAACAATGACTTCAAGTCAATTGCATTGCAATAGCTGCCCATATTAAACAACGTTTCAAGGACTTATGAGACACAAGATTGTAGTTCACTCACATCTCTTTCAAAGAATCCTCTCAGTGTCTTCTTGGGATCTTGGATGGAAAGGCTTCTCTTTCTTCTTGGGTCATCACTGCAAATGGGTTTTCCTCTGATGGATCTTCATCCTCGGCATCATTATCTATTTAAAATCACACACAAACTTAAAAAAGAGATTAACAAATTTCTCAAAACATTCAGTTGACTTGTCTTATAATCACATAACCATCTAACAACCAAAATACTACTTCAATCTGGTTTCCTAGAAGCTGGAGATCTTATGCATGGCTTTCATTTGGATTTAAGCTTAACCCTAACTCCGGCACATTTTCTGTAATGGCATGCAACCCTAGGTTGAAGTCCTTCAGCCAGCAGCAATTTCAAATTTGAACCTGTGCCCTAGAAATGAGTTAAAAGTCATTCTCTATCAAAATCAATGTAGATCTCGGATCACCACCACACACCTTCACACAAGTGTCCAGCCCTATTCAATACCCCCAACATCACAACCCATACCTCCATACCACACCCCCAAAGGACCACATCTCCATTACCCCAGCACACCCCATACCCCCGGGACCACCACGCCATTACCCCTGGACCACACCCCATACCCCCGGACCACACCCCATACCCCCGGACAATACCCATATCTGGACCACCACCCCTACCCGGCCACTCCCATACCCCTGGATCACACCATACCCCAGGAATCACACCACATTACCCCGTCACACCACCTCCATATCCCAGACCACCACCCCCATACCCCCAGATCACACCCATACCCCCAGATCACATCCCTACCCACAGACACACACACACCCCCATACCCCTGGACGATACCCCGGACACACCCAACACCAAGACCACACACCATACCTGGGCAACACCCATAACTTCCAGACAACACCCCATATCACCGGACCACACACCACACCCTCACAAGTTCAGCCCATAAACTATACCCCCCACCGACATACCCCGAGCCACACCCCAGACCACATCTCATACCCCCGGACCACACCCCGGACCACCATCACCATACCCCCGGACCACCCAAGCCATACCCCATTACCCCCCTGGACACCCTCCCATACCCCCGGACACACCCCATACACCCGGCCACACCCCAACCCCGGACCATACCCCATATCCTGGACCCCACCCCTTACCCCCCGGACACATTCCCATACCCCCGGATCACACATTACCCCGTACCACACCTCCAATATCCCCAGACCACACCCCATACCCCCAGATTCATCCCTACCCACAAACCACCACACCACCCCCATACCGAACTATACCCACGGACCACACCCAACACCCACGGACCACACACCATACCTGGGCAACACCCATACTCCAAGACCACACCCCACACCCTCACAAGTGTTCAGCCCATAAACTATGTAAGCACTCGGGTATAAGCCCACCCCAAAAAGAAGATTCATTCAAAATAGGGGTGGGGATATACCGGGGAAGGGGCTAGAACTTGGGAGCAAATATCGATACAAATTGCAGTATCATTTCCAAGAGCAATTATTCACCAAATACCATTTTATGGAAAACTTTTGTTGTAGCAGTAAAACATGAGAAATATTTTACATGGACATTCCTCAAAGTAACAGTAATCTTTAGTAACAAAAGCCATCCCAATGCTTTTGGCCCTACTTTTGATGGGCTATATAGAATAGTTTCAAGTTTTGAAAGTGATTTTGTATGTGTAATTACTGCCCACATTGTTCCTGAAATGGCTAAAATTATACCTGGGCTTATACCGAGTGTTATGCGAGCTCCTGTATTTCTTTAAAAATTGGGTGGGATTGGTGGGCTTATAAAAACCGGGAACGTGGGGGCCCTGTTTTTTTATTACCCGAGTGGTACGGTTATACCCCGACCCATACCCCCGAGCAACCACCCCCTACGGACCACATCTCTATCCCCCCGGACCACACCCCCGACCATGCCCCATACCCCTGAACACATTCCCCATTACCCCCGACCACATCCCCATACCCCGAACCACATCCACATTACCCGACCACATCCCCATACCCCCGACCACAACCCCATCCCCACCTGGATACACCCCACCATACCCCCTGGACCACACCAAGACCCCGACAAAATCCCACCTCCAACCTCGCACCCACAGACCACACCCCATACCCTGGACCAAGGTCCAATTTTAAGAGGCCTGTAAAAAGCCTCTTAAATCATTAATATTTTTTATGTATTATTATAGTCATGTTGATTCTGTAGATCTTCTTAATAATATTAACTAGGTGGTCCCCGGGGGTCGTCGATCACCTGGGGTTCGAATCACCTGGGTTTGCAGTCACATGGGTTTCGCGGATACCTGACTGAGACCTTCAAAATCAGAATATGTGGCACAAATGCCCCATCCGAAAGCCCTTATGGGTTTGGGTTCTTTGTCTATTTCTGCTCCACTTTTTAGGGCATCCAGAGGAGTGGACAGGGCAGGGTTCGTACACCCAGTTCCTTCCAAAATTCAAGGACTTTGAATGACCTCTGACGACCCTTTGTCCACTAAACCATCCAACTCGGTCGTCATAAGGTCCAATGGGCAGCCACCCACAATTTTCAGGAACGTGAGACCCTTGGTCTCCGATAAAATAGATGTGGTCCCATTGGACCTCCTTGACCTAGAAGACCCTGACCCTGATGACCTTTGATCCACTAACCAATACAACTGCGGTCTTCGGAGGGGGCACCCCCCCATCAAGTTTCAGGAACGTCGACCCTCGGTCTCCAAGAAAATAGATGCGTCAGAGACAGAGACAGACGACCACCGTATTACCTATATAGACTAGGCAGTCCCCGGGTTTCGTCGATCCCCTGGCTTTGATGACCCTTGGTTGCGCGGTTCCTTTGACCTTGAAGTACCCGATGACCTGTCGTGACCTTTAAGATTTTTGTGATCAACAATCCCCCACCCTCCAAGTTGCATGTCCATACAACACCGTTTACTCTATTTTGACCTCTTTTGACCTTGAAATACCCCCGATAACCTAACCATGACTTTTAATATTTTCTTATCACATCACCCACCGCACCAAGTTTGTCTGGATACACCAATGTTTACCCCCACTTGACCTCTTATGAAACCTTGATGACCTCTGTGACCCTCTGATTCACTAACCAATGGTCGCAGTTACATAAATTGGTCCTAAAACATATTCCATGGTACATGTAGAAAATAACAAATTTTGTGCTTTCTCACAACAGTATTACATTTAATCATACATTCTGACCATTAAAAGTACACCTTTTGGAAGCTAATATTACAATGATCCCAAAACGCCAAGTCCGACCTTGTTATACAGGTGGGTCAGAAAGATACAGGGTGAAACAACAAAAAGTTGACATTATTCTTGTCATGGTGAACTGGTGTGGTTTCCTTTCTGACTGATATGTAGATCAAAATCAATGTGGATTCAGAAAGATAGTGCTTAGGCCCTTCAAACAAGCAAGGAAGAAAGAGTTCACAATACCTTGTGTTAAATATACAGGGTGGTCAAATTATACTTATTTTTAAGTGTAAAATACATGTATAAAAGATTTTCATACTATTTTTCAGATTAAATCTTTTCCTGGTCATTGGTAATGGAAGCAAGTTGCTTTCAAAACATATATATAACCCATACTCTTGTGTACTTTTGATTATACAGGGTGATCAGAAATAAAATTTCCCTGTAAGAGCAAAACTTCTGGTGCTCAAGTGTCTTAATGCTGTGGAAGTTGAACTAAAAAAATATTAGTAAAACAGTGTAGCCAGAAAGTATATAGTGTAAGTCTCTTCTAAAACCAGCATTCCTTGTTAAAATCATATAGGGTGATAAAAATGGAAGGCAATTCTTCTGTATTTCTCACATTTAAAATAGGGTCCTGCACATATACACAGGAAAATTTTTTCTGAATATACACTGATGTATAAAGCATAATTTGTCCTACATGCATTAAACACATATTCACACTTCTAAAATATGTCTACAGGTACAAAATAAAGCATTTATTGTGACTGATACGCATGCTGAAGATGAATTTAAAATAATACACAAAAAATGTCATGAAATACATCCACCCTTTACAATTTGAACCACCCTGTATATATTATCTATCATATCAAACATTTCTTGTGTTTTAAAACATGACCAGTGCAAAATAACCAGTCTCAAGCATGGTATAACACAAGATTAACACAACTAGATTTAGAAATTATGTCACAAAAGGTATTTTTTACACCCTGTATAATTTTACTCACCCTGAATAAATGCATGATGTTTCTTTGCAGAATTTGCATCTTTAGGTATTCAACAATGCTTACGAGAAAGAATTATTTCCTTACTGTGAATACTTTTTCAGGTACAAAGGTCAGAAATTTGGTGTATTTTCAGTTTTTTATGTGCAAGTCTATGGGCTTCCTCCACCGACTGCTCCTCCACCGGCTCCACCCTGACATACTTTGACAATTTTAAACCTAACTTCACTAATCACTATTATCCACTCAAATGAAATGCGACCCTCGGTCTCCAAGAAAATAGATGCGGTCAGACAGACACACTGACAACCGGTATTAATATATAGACTAGGCAGTCCCTGGGGTTGCGCGATCAACCTGGCTTGAATGACCATTGGGTTTTGCGGGGTTCCTTTGACCTTGAAGTACCCGATGACCTTGTCGTGAACTTACGATTTTTGGGATCAACAATCAACACCCACCCTCCCAAGTTTCATGTCATACACCAACGTTCTACTCTATTGACCTCTTTTGACCTGAATGACCCCTGATAACCTACCATGACTTTTAATATTTTCGGCATCAACAATCAACCCCACCCACCAAGTTTCGTCTGGATACACCAAGTTTACCCCATTTGACCTCCTAGACCTTGAAATGACCTCTGAGGACCTTTGTCTGATTCACTAACCAATGGTAGGCATTTCATAAAATTGGTCCTAAAAAACCTATTTACATGGTTACATGTAGAAAAATAACATAATTTGTGCCTTTCTTCATTTTCAACAGAGTATTACATTTAATCAATACATTCTAGACCATAAAAGTACCCATTTTGGAGCTTATATTCACAATGATGACAAAAACAGCAAGTAAACCTTGTTATACAGGGTGCGGTCAGAAATATACAGGGTGAAACAACAAAAAGTTGAAAGTATTCTTGTGATGGTGAACTGTGTGGTTCCTTTTCTGAAGATATGTAGATTCAAAAATAAATGGATTCAGAAAGAATGCTAGAGGCCCTTCAAACAAAGGCAAGGAAAGAAAGAGTTCAACAATACCTGTTTGTTAAATATTAAGGGGGCAAATTATGCTTATTGTTAAGTGTACAAATACATGTATAAAAGATTTTCATACTAATTTTCAGATTAAATCTTTTCTGGTAATTGGTAATGGAAGCAAGCTGCTTTCAAAACATTATATATAACCCATACTCTTGTTACTTTTGATTACAGGGTGATCAGAAGAAAATTTCCCTGTAGAGCAAAACTTCGGGTGCTCAAGGTCTTAATGCTATGGAAGTTGAACTAAAAAAATATTAGTAAAAACAGTAGCCAGAAAGTATCAGAAAGTTTATAGTGTAGGTATCTTCTAAAACCAGCATTCCTTGTTAAAATCATATAGGGTGATAAAAATGGAAGGCAATTCTTCTGTTTTTCTTCACATTAAATAGGGTCCTGCACATATACACAAGAAATTTTTTCTGAACATCGACACTGGATGTCTAAAGCAAATTTGTCCTACATTGCATTAAAACAACATATTCACACTTCTAACTATGTCTCAGGTACATATAAAGCATTTATTGTGGACTGATACGCATGCTGAAGATGAGGATATATTAAATACACCAACCATGTCATGAAATACATCCACCCTTTACAATTTGAACCACCCTGTATTATATCTATCATATCAAACATTTATTGTGTTTTAAAACAGGACCAGTGCAAAATAACCCAGTCTCAAGCATTGTATAAACAAGATGTTTTACGAGTGTGTGACACAACTAGATTTAGAAATTATGTCACAAAAAGGTATTTTTTACACCCTGTATAATTTACTCACCCTGAATAAAGGCATGGTGTTTCTTTGCAGAATTTGCATCTTTAGGTATTCAACAATGCTACAGAAAGATATTATTTTTCCTTTTACTGTGAATACTTTTTCAGGTACAAAGGTTCAGAAATTTGTTGTTATTTCAGTTTTTATGTGCAAGCTATGGGCTTCCTCCACCGGACTCCACCCTGACATACTTGACAATTTTAACCTAACTTCTAATACTATTATCCACTCAAATGAAATGGGACTTGTTGCATTAAAGAAAGAATAAATTAGCTACAAAATGACAACCAAGTTTTTTTGTCATACATTCAGTACCCTTCCTGAAAATATTTTACTTGAACATAAAATTTGGGGGACAATGTGTAATATCTCCCCACCATATTGACAGACCAATTTATGAAATGCGACCCCAATACAAACTCGGTCTTCGGAAGGTCAAGGGCTACCACCCACCAGTTTCAAGAAATTGCATCCTCGGTCTTCAGAGAAAATAGACTTTGACCTCATTTGATCCCTCTGAATGACCTCTAATGACCTTGATGTTGGACCATTAAAATTTTTTGCATCCAAAAATCGACAACTACTCGCCAAGTTTCATGTCCATACACAACGTTTAAAAACCAATTGGACATCTTTTGACCTGTATGACCCCCGATGACCTTGATCCACTACCCAATACCAAAACTCTGTCTTGTTCGGTCAAGGGGGCACCCACCCACCAGTGGTCGAGGAGGTTTCCCAGAAAATAAACATTTTTTCGAGCCGTGCCAACAGCAAGGAAAGGCACTCAAGTTTTTCTCTTCAACTAAAGACCAGAGACACTGGGCTAATGAGCCCAAGCAAACAGTATTTGTTCTTTGGCACCCACCGGTTTGCCATTGTGGAAAGTTGCGCGAGTCCTACACGGGCAGCTAGTATATGAATGGAAGCATTTACACAATGTTCAATTCTCCCTACAGCTTACAAAAAGATGAATGCCTGTTGCATAACAACCTCTATATTAAATTCAATGCCAGTGTGAGGCTCTACCTGCAAAATACAACATCGTCAAATTGTGCACATGTCATGCTTCGTCTCTCAAAAGCAAATTTTAAAGCTTATTGGATGACTTTTTTAAGTGCATTTAAAATGTCAATCATGCAATTGCATTCTTGAATTACCATCTTACCCATGCCCCAACTGATGCCCTTATTTTCTTCCTCCTGTCTTTTTTCTTTCATCTTCTTCCTTCTTCTTTATCTTCTGTTGCTCAAAGTTCAGCAAGCTGTTTTTCTCTCATTTGTTTAAGCTCTGTGACACTCAATTCTGATTCTGCTCTCACTGTTGATCTCGCTGGGCCCTGCCATTAACAATTAAAACTGATTACGTACAATCCTGGGAGAAAAGTTACTCCATTTTACATTTGTATAAAATTAAAGTTCATCAACATGTACTCTACGAGGTTGTTTGTAGGGTCAATCCACAAGCATCAGTTGTGGGAAAGTACTTCAGGGGCATTCCAAGCAAAGGTCATCCTGGTACCCCAACAATTTAAAATCATGCCAGAACAATATTAAAACATGTGTCTACAGAGAGCTTTAGGACCAAATTTTGAGATTATGATCCAAATTTCAATTTTTTATACATTACGGTAAAAAAATAGGGAATTTTCCATTGTTCAAATGTGATTAAAAGTGGAAGAAAGAAGTTCACATAAAGACTTTAAGTTAGATCTTAATCATATTTCGTTGTATTAGACAAATGAGGTGCTAGAAAAGTGATATCAAATTTATGTTGTTTTGAGATGTGTTACAACTTACAGTGACTCCAAATTGGGATTTCGGTCATTTCGTTACCAAAAAAACAACCATTATTTGTAATATTTTCAAAGTGGTGGTAGGGAATGTAAACAAGTTTCATTCATTCAAAGTAAGAATAGGTTTAGCTCAACAAAATGAGTATTATTTTCCACTTATATACCTCCGGTGTAATTAATTAAAGTGGTTTTAACGGAAAGTGACAAAATCATTGTAACGGGTGAAAAAAGTTTTCTTGCAGACCCAAACCGATGGCTTCAGAATCACTTAAAACAGGTAAAAACAATATCCCATATGACCGATAATATTTTACCTACTTTTTCAAAAAATATTTGAGGGACTTTTCAGCAACCTTAAGCTTAAATGGCTGTATTTGAAACATCGGTATACCTAAAATAATAAAAATATGACCTATTTTGTTTTCTCAATAATTTTCAAGACCCGAGTAACCAGCATCCCAACTTAAAAATTGTACCCATTGTGTGGTGAATCAGAGATTTGGCCTCCTGAATTTAGGCCACTCAAACTTTTGTACATGTTTCTATGGAGGACATTCTGGTCATTCTTTTACTGTCATTCTTTACCAAATGCTTGTCTGCTCATTGTTTCCATATTTTTAACAATAGAGAATTTTGTTTTCAAAACTCATGCGTTTTATTTAAGATAGACATTGTTTTACATTTAAAATAATATTGGCCTCATAAAATTCACAGAGGAGAAAAAAGAGTTTCTGCAAAACGCATGCGAGGTGTAAAACCCATTCCACAATTTACCGCATTCTGTTACCAACCTCATTAATATGCATATGTAAAAATCAAATACATTTCAAATATATTTAAAAAAAAAAAAAAAAAAAAAAAAAAAAAATATTTTGAAACAAACTTAAAGAAAACATGAAGGTATGGGTAACTGGCATAGTTTATTTTTATGTTTATGTATATCCGATTCAATATTGTGATAAACACATCTGAAATTTGCAAAAGCTGCTCAACTCATTCCGTTACCAGCGTGGAATGCGCCCTTCAATAAGGTTTAATATGGGATCCCACAAAAATCCTAATTCTTAACACATAAAAACCCTGCCTTTTGCACTCATTTTAGGCCCACTGGGTTAGTACTTGGGGAATTTTTTTAGATGATCAGAAATGTCTTGGTGGGTCTTAAACGTCGGACCTTTTTTATCCCAAGTACCGACCAGGTGTTTTTAGTACAGTACGTATAGCATATTGTCCCATCTTGTTGGGATTGATTTCAAAACACCCTCTGATTACGTCTATTCCAAATTTATTGCAATTTGCAATTCCATTAAAATTTGTGTGCATAATCACCACAGATTACTATACTCCCGTAACTCCATTTCCCTATCGCCGTGCATGACATCATCCAAAATTTAACTGGTGTACTCAGAAAACCCGTGTTCGATGGCTTAGAGCGATGGCATTTTTACACACGATCACAAAGACGGCATATCTTGATGCGTACGTAAAAGCTGCATCAAGGTTTAATGTTTGTGACATCACTGCACGAGGTAGAGAAATGACTATAAATGACGAGTGCATTTTTAAAAGGAGTCATTTTGCCCTTATAAGCACCTTTTATTTTGTAATGCTTCAAAAATATCACACTATAATTAATTTTATGCATTTTTTGTCCATTAGATATAAATTATAAATGGAGCTAGTCCAATTAAGCAAACCTGTAAGATATAGAGTCTTGTACTCCCAGCCAATTTAAACATGTGTCGACTCTCAATCGACAGTAGGTCTTAGGTTCAGTCGGCTTGTTTGCAGAAGGACCGTGAGTGCTGTCCCAAATCAGAAACATAGAAACCTGATCATCTCGCTTGTCCCCAACCCAATCTATGCTGCAAATCCTGTGGATCCGTGACAGACGTATGCTCCTAACCACATCGCAGGATTCAAGACGACCAAACACAACAAACGGCTTCTCATTGAGTGGCAGTTTGGATATGATTGCCCCTCCTTTCAAAATCTCCAGATGGTATTGTTGCTGTGGTATACCACTCCATGAGGTTCTTTATAAGGAGTCGGTAATATTCTGAGCAAGTTTTTCTGCTGGTGATAGCTTACTGGATGGTAACTTTTTCTGTTTTGAATCTTTTAAATTAAACTTGATGATCCTTTTCTCATTTTTTTAATTTTTTTAATTTTTTTAATTTTTTTAATTTTTTTATTTTTTTTGGGTGGGGGGGGGGGGGTTATTTCAATGTCAGAACTAATATTACAATCTGTTGCGGTTTTGTCGTGGGAATCTTTTCTCATGTTTAGGGAGCAGAATAGGTGCAGCAAAAGTCCTTCTTAAGCCATTCTATCAACACTTTGACTTGAGATTTGGTCACATGAACATCTCAGTGTCAGACCTCTTTACTACTTCCATTTACTTCATCTGAAACTTCCTTCCCAGATGAATTTGGAGTGTGAGGACCTGTTGGTAGAGCAATAACCACCCCCCCACTATACACCGTGACACACCATCTTTACTTTTTTTTATTTGGACTAGGCCTACCAATACGCCAACTTCCCAAAGGTGCTGAGAAGTGTTGATCCAATCTCAGTTCTTTGCACTACCGGGATTTGAAGGCAAACAGTCCTCTTCCGAATCGGCCTTAGTCACCAACCTCCTTTATTTGGAACTTTTTCTTATCGCTAGCTGTATCAGCAGCACGACACAGCCGTTGCTGTTAGTGTTGTGGAGCTCCGACGAGTCTAACCCGCCGCCTCCGCTCTTTTCAAGAGAAGTGCTGCTGTCTTGTGCTTCCAATCATCTGAACCAGACATTGTCTTGCTTTTCTCATGTTAGCGTTGATTATGCGATACTTGGATTCATTATACCAACGTACTAAGGCTTTAAGAAACCTACTAATACATGAACATGACTAACAACGCGACATACACGTTGAATTTTGCATAGCAGTATATGACCTTTGACCTTGCTACTTTGTAAAATCACCCAGACGGTGTCGGTCATGCAAGCTTGTTCAGCAATGTTATTGGTGGTTTACAAAGGGTTTACACTTGGGATCTGGTCATTTTTTTTTTTGCAATATATTACGATGGGTACCCGGATAAGTACAATTTCGGATAAATTGGATGCATAAATTTTTATTGTCCATTTAAAAAAAGAATTCTGTCAAAGGCTATCAGTGATTTGCTAAATCAGAAAATCAAAAAAATCATCAAAAATCAGATTTTTGCATGTCTGTATAACACTGGCGTACCGGGGGGGGGGGCCTTTGGGGGCTAAAGCCCCCCTCAAAGTTCTCAAGAAAAAAGAGGAAGGAAGAAAGAGGAAGGGAGAAAGAAAAAAGAGGAAAAGAGAAGGAGAAAAGAAGAACAAATGGATGATTTTATGGTACATTTATTTGATTCATGCAAATGCGGATCAAAATGTGTCGGAAGAAGTACGCAAGGAAAGGCGTTTTCAGGTCTTGAAAACCCTAAAACCTCAGGAGCTTCTGGGGGCTCTGCCCCCTGGACCCCCGCCGGCCCGTTGCCCCTGGACCCCACCAGGGGCCCTAAGGCGGGCCCCTGGAACCCGCCCATTAGTCGCTCCGCTCGCTCCGCTCCCTTCGCTCTCTGGTTCGAACATCTTTAGTCCAGCCCCCCCTCAATAAAATTTCCTGGGCACGCCTACGTAAACAAGTATCCTAACATTCCCAGCAAATGATAGAACCAGAAGCAACCTAATAACAACAGAATGGTGAATTTTAGTCATTACTGTCCGTACGGACACTTACTACAACACGTAATTGAATGGAGATTCGTATCTTTGAACACTGCCATTTTCTTCCTTTCCTGTCGATTCTTCAGTTAGAAAAAAATAACGTATGAGAATTCTTTATAGACTTATCCTTCATTTTTAAGCTATTCCTGCAAATTTCAAATATTTGGACTCTTTTGGTCAAATCAATGATAGTGTCTTTAATTAAAATGACTTTCTGAGCTGAAAACCCCAAGAAATGCAATTTTGTACTTGTGTCAATCTTTGGCTTTCAGAATCGTTGGAATGAAAAATTATCATGCCTCAAGCTAATACAACAATATTCAAGATCTGACCTACGTTTGGGCAACAAACCCCACAACAAAGTTGAACATTTTAAAGAAAATACTTTTTCCCCGTCTTTTCTCATAGAGTAAAATTTGCTACAAGCTATTCTAATCTCAAAAATACAAAAAAAAAAAAACCACAAACAAAAACAAAACAAAACCAAAAAAAAAAAACCAAAAAGCAAGCAAGCAAGCAAACACACACACACAACTTCAAAAATTTCCCATTGACTAATAGGCCTATATTCACTTTATACTGCCCACAAACAGTCCAGTTTGAGCTGAAATTACTTCACAGAAAATCAAACTCCAAATAAGGGATGAGTCCAAAATAAAATATGAACTTGGGTATTGTGCATAAGTTGTTCATATTTTAAACCCCCTATAACACCTGGAATTTTTAATTACTAAATTTTTCTTTTCACAACTGCAGAAAATTAGGGTGACAATTTGCAGTATGTGTTTCTGTTTAAGGGCATTTGATGTTTTGGTATTGAATCAATGAACAAAAGCATTTTGTGGGTGCCCAGAAGCCATCAACCCCGGGGGCTGAGCAACTGAAATTTGCCCAAAATAGTTGATTTAGGCACGTTTCCCCGAAAAACCCAGGGGACTTGAGCCCCCAAAGCCACCCCCGGGCATGTGCCTGAAAGTGATGGGAATGGGGACTCGGGCTTGGAAATGAAGATGGTGCAGCCAAAGCTATACGATCAATTACTGTAGTCCGTACAGGGCCAATGCATGTATGCACTGATCCAAACTCCATATAAGGTGTATATTTCAATGGGGTGAGAGGTCATGTGAGCCAATTAAAGGGCATTCTTTGAAAATCTATCAATTCGTTTTTTTAGGCCACGATTCAAATGCTATCACCAAACTTGGTCAGTATAAGCACTGACCCAACCCCCATATGAGGTGTACACAGATTTGGGTCAAAGGTTATGTAGGTGGATTAAAGGGGCATTCTGTCATCCTCACATTCTAAAGTGGTGTACAAATGTTTAATATTTTCTTAGTGATCATGATAAGGGACAAGACACATGTTTTGAGAAACACCTTTTTTTAACCCAAAAATAATGGTCCCAAACCATTAAATCATACTGATGCTATGCATACTTGTGTGTGAGCTATATTCTTTTAAAGGCGCAACAAGAGATTTTGAGGCATCCATACTCAGCTTAATCCATTTCACATGTGGATAATTTAATTTTAATTTTGATATGCAAGCTTTACATTAGTGC
>JAMKCH010023604.1:0-20650 GCA_023653785.1 Ophioderma brevispina
TCCTCAAGATGACAAAATTTACATCTACTAAAAACGGAGCGATACATTTATAATAAAATCGATAAGAACAGTGAGAAAAGGAAAATAGGGTGACTTTTCCATTTGGTCTGATCCCACTTGGTCTAATTGCCATTTTGAATACCTCCCATTGGTCGAATGACTATGGGCATGTCCTTCTATGCGGTTGTTTTGTTGTCTCCAGGGGAAAACCAAGTGTAATTCATAATAAATTAGTTAAATCATATAACCGTTGTTCCCACAAATAAAACTTTAAAACTGGCACATTTCTTGAAAAAGATAAAATGTCACTTCAATTTCATTTCCCCAATATCATTGACAATGGATACGCATCGACTTCAGCAAACAATGGGGTTAAAGATTTCACTCACCGGCCCGGTATGCACTTCAATTCCCTTTCATCTGGGAGGCAGGACCATTGTTAGATTGGTCCGCGCAGCTGAATAGATTTCAGCTGTTACCCAAGCTCTCCAATTTAGACTGAGTACTTTTTTCAGTACAAAATCTTATCCTCATTCACACCTACTCTAAATCTTAGGCTTCCTATAGTGCGTGTTTCAATTAACTTGGCCATAGTTTTTCATCTTTATATTCGAACAGGAAGAAACATGAACAAACCCTCATGCTCAGAATGTTGGGTGGGCAAACTTTGACCTAACAAGTTTGTGCAGAACCAAAATCCGTACTTATTGGCTTAAACCTTCATTTCTATTCAATTTACCAATTTAATAACTACCGCGTTTTCAGAAGAAAATTGAGTGTCAACGACCTATATATAATGTACACTGGTTAGTTATTGTGAGAGAGGACGGGTATTTGTCACGCAACCCGAATCGTGGAGGTGGTAACACCTTGCTATTACAATGGCCCCACATACCGGGCCCATTTAATATCCTTTAGCTCATGGTTTGCTGAGTCTATACATATCCAATTTTCTCTGATATTGGGAAAAAGAAATTGGAGGGACATTTTATTTATTTGTAGTTTTATGTTGCGGAACAGACATTATGTGATTGTAATAATTAATACGTTATGATAATTGACACTTGGTTTTCCCTTAGCTCCCAGATGGGGAACAACATAATTTGTTATAACAGTTGGTTATTTGGTCCACGCCCATAGTCCTATAATACCATTTAGTCTCATAACCATTTAGTCTAATACGCTTTTCTCTCCATGTAGTCCTAATATTCATCTGGTCTAATCTCATACGTCTTATATCCATATCGTCTATAACCGATTTGGTCTAATCCAATTGGTCTAATACCCATCTGGTATATATTCATTTTGAGTCTATGCCATTTAGTCTAATATCCATTGGTTTCCAATATCCATTTTTTTTTTTTGGGTCTCATATCCATCTGGTCTCATATCCATTTGGTCTAATTCATCCGGTCCAAATGGGTATTATACCAAACAGCTTTGAAATATTAACAAATGATATTATCCCAAATGGATATTAGCCCAATTGGGTATTAGACCAAATGGATATTAGACAAATGAATATTAGACAAGATGGATATAAGACCACATGGGAATTAGACCAAATGGTTTTGTGTGTCTTATACCCAATGGTAGTAGACGAATGGGCATTAGACAAGATGGGCATTAGACCAAAATGGCTATTAGACCAAATTTTGGTTGTTTAGATAAATTGATGTTAGACTTAATGTTATTAGACAAATTGGTATTAACAAATTGGTATTAGACAATATGGGTTTAGACCATTGAAGTTAGACCAAATGGCTATTAGACCAAATGGGATAGACCAAATGGCATAAACCGAAAAATATCTGCTAGGCCCTCCAATGACAATCCTAAGAGCTTACATAAATGGAGGCCCTACGTAGTTTACTAAATATCTAACATATAATATTATATGTGATACATAATGAACGGTCCAAGTGAAAAGGTAAGGTGGCGTTTGAAAGGGCTATAAAACAAACTAATTGAAACAAACATTGAGGGAAATGAACCAAGATGACGCGATGTGATGACAAGGAAAATCTTTAAGGAATAAAAACGTACAATGGACATAAGACAACAAGAGGAGAAACATAACAGCACTAACTACAAACAGATCAACAGAAAAAGTTGAAGAGACGAAGAAGATAAGGAAATTTGTCCAGGACGCAAAAGTGGCTGGCGGTAAGAAAAAGTAGGCGAGGAAAAAGCAGAGAGAAATGAACAAAGATGGAGACAGCATGGGATGTGGTGTGTGGCGAGAATACATTGAGGAGAGCGCGCTGTGAGAGACCGCGAGAGACGAGGCAGCGCGCGTGCGAGAAGAGCGCTTGCGCAGCGGGTGCGCGCGCGCGGGGAGCGTCGCTCCCTCGCGCGCGAGAAAGAGAGAAAATGCAGTAAAGGTCGAGGGGTGGAAAAGGACGAAGTGAGAAGAGGGTTATGCAGAAAAGATTCGGCGAAGGATAATTAAGATAAATTGTACGTGGTCATGAACTTCTGAGTCGTAATTTAAAAGCGTTTTTGTTTGGGATAGTGTAATTGTTTGGCGGAAGATCGTTCCCAGTTTTGCCCCATGGTACAGAATTGGTGTGTTTTTTTTCCCCCCTCTTTGATGGTTTTGGGCCGTTGAAGTGGTATTGGTCCAAGCTTGTCTAGTGTTGTAATTGTGTATTTGCCTATTAGTCATAAAATAGTTGTTAACGTTAGAAGAGATTATTACGTGATAGTCATATCATGAAATTGCGGCTTGAAGTTTTTGTTAGTATCAGCTATTTTTAGTGTATTGAGGAAAAGATGAAATAATGTAATGTTCGTTCTGAAGGTGAGTTGGTGATCGTGCGAATAGACCATTTTTGAGTGGTGTTTGAGTTGATTTAGTTGAGATTGGAAGTTTGAGGTCCAGCTAATATTGCAGTATGTAAGGTGTGGAAGAACAATGGTGTTGTATAATGTTTTTAGTATGTGGGATGGAAGGTTGGTATCTTGCTCTGTAAATGGTACCGTTGCGTGTGATGTCTTGGTCATGTGGAGTTGATTGTCGGGTTCCATGTGAGTTTATCATATGGTGATACCCAGAAACTTTAGTGGTATGAAACTTGCGAGATAGGCTGGTTGTCGATGGTGACTGTATAATTGTGATTTGTATTATGATAGAGAATACATGTACTTATTTTTTGATATGTTGAGAGACAGTTTGTTTGCAATGGAACCCTCAGTGATTTTTTGTAAGTTCATGGTTTATGTTTCGGAAAAGAGAGGTTAAGTTTTGAGTCGAGAGAAAGATGTTGTGTCATCTATCGCAAATAAATAAGTTTGAGTGTGTTTTATTTGTGATATCATTCAGTAGATATGAACTAGCGGGTCCCCAGTATGGAGTCCTGAGGAAGTCCCACTGTAATTTCGGCGGTATGTGATTGTGTTGAATGGGCGTATACAGATTGAGTGCGGTCTGTAAAGATAACTGAACCAGTCCAAGGCAACACCATAGTGCTGACGCTTATGAAGAAGAATATTGTTTGGTCAATTGTGTCGAATGCCTTGGAGATGGGGTCCAGAAAGTTCCCATGTGTGATATTTTGTTTTTAAGTGCTTGATTCAGAGCTATTCAGATTAGTTGTTAGTTCAAAGGAGTGCCATATATGCAGAAGCTCTTGGGCCTGAAACCGTATTGTGCATCAACAAGAAAATGTCTGTTTGTTTGAAAAGTGAACAGGCGATTGTTGCACATCTTTTCCATGATCTTTGAAAAGAAAAACAGAATTGATCTTTATTGGTGATATCGTGAGGATCTTTACTTTTGAAATGGGAATGACTTTGGCTGATTTTAGGTTATGGGGAACGTATGCCTGGAGTGAGTGACTTGACTGGTTGAAAATGTACATAAGAGGTGAAGATGATTGTTCGAAGTTTTGTTACAATACCTGGATCAATACCATCAGTGCCAGCACTTTTATACCAGGTTTTAGTAGGTGGTGCAACTCGTGCATTTCATCGACTGTGATGGGGTGAAAGAAATTTAGTTTTGAATTGAATTCTGTTAATTAAAGATTGGCCATGGAATGGAGTGTTTGGAGATGGAATTTTGTTAGCCAGAGTTTTACCAGGCTAGTAAAGTGGGTCGTTGAAGATCGTGAATGTCGGTAGGTTCGTCTGGTATCTTTTTGTGTTGGTGGGTAAAAGTCTTGGGAAGTTTTGGTTAGGTGATGGTTTTTCTATAATTTTCTACCAACAGTGTATTTAGAAATTTCAAGTTGTAGCAAGTCCATGTAGATGCTGTTAAGTGTTCCTTGTTGTATGTTTCTTTGTTGCTTTGGCGAATATAATTGTGAGTTTTTGTTTTTGTATTGTTTTATTTTTGTTTGCTGTGGGTGCGTTTTTCCTAATGTATGGTATGCTTTATCAAGGGTTTGTTTTGTGTTTAATTGATTTGTATCCATGGCTTTTGCGGGTGGGTTTTTTTGGAGCAGGCGCGTAGCCACCCGGTGTTCGAAGGGGCACTTTCCCGTAGGTGCACAAATGTTTTGTTCCGATCACAAGCAAAAATTTCCCGGTCGCAAGGCAAAGGAAAGAATCCGAAAAGGGCTGAATTTAACAGAATATCCGTGTTTTATTCCCGATTTTTCCCTCACGAGATTTTTTCAGAAGGGGGCACTCTGCCCCCCCCCCCCCCCCCTGTGGCCCCCACCTGGCTACGCCACTGTTTTTGAGGAGCCTTCTTTTGTAGTGAAAGGAAGTTTTCATATGGTTAACGTATGTAGTGATGAAGTGATTGTGGGCATTGCTTGGATCTGTTTGGGTGAATGTGTTTGTGCCAGGTTTCAGTATTAAGTTTACGATTAAAATTGCGGATGTTTGTTTTCTGTAGTCACGTCTGTAGACGTTGTTTTGGGAGTTTGTTTTTAGCTGGAGTGGATATAAAATACTGGAAAGTGATCGGTGATATATGGGTGACTAGGATACCTGGGAATTGCATTTGTGTTGGTTCGTTTAGTGGCAATGTTATCAATAAGTGTGGCGGTATTATAGTTATTCTGGTTGGGCGATTTATTTGGGGAATGGAGGAGTTAGCAATGGGTATGATAAATCATTGATGGGTGACTGTTAGAGTAGTTTAGCAAATTGATTACCCAGGAGCTAGCACACATTTGTACACATCTCAAGTACAAAAGGTTTGTTTGAGTGATTAAATAGTTGACCGACTGACGGAACCCCTGAAACGCTATTCTTAAGTGCCGCAAGTGGTGCCTTAAGGAGCGGGGGCCAAACCAAAGTTTTGTACAAGGGGGTCAAACTTGTAAATTGATCCAATCGTGTTGAAAGCACACCATGTTATGTGTCTAACAACCATAGGATTCAGAAGTATAGTTTGTAATATCACACAGCCTAAACTTTCATATTTATAGCCTAAAATCAGCAAAAATCAATAAAACTGGTCATTCAGTTGTTACAGAGGGTCAAATTTTAAAATTGCTCCAATTTGGATAAAAAATGGGTGCAAATTATTGTGGAGCTCATTGATAAAGTTAAGGAATAAGTTTTGAGTGTCCTCAAATGCTTGCCTTAATAAAGTAGGGGGGTAACAAGATCACGCCCCATTGAATGCACCATGACGTTGACCCTTCTGTGCCCCCTACACGAAACCAAGCATTGAGACCGTCAAAACTATTCCTTATTTTAACTATTAACTCCACATAATTTGCACCATTTTGTATCCAAATCGTGAGCACCTTTAAAATTTGACCCCTGTACAACTGAAATTGACCTCTTATTATTGATTTTTGCTTGTTTTTAGCCTATAACTCTGTCAAACTTTAAGGCTAACTATTACAAACTATAACCTTTTCTGATTCCTTATGGTTGGACCCCCATAACATTTATGCTTTTTCAACATGATTGGATCAATTTACAATTTGACCCCTGTACAAACTTTGTTTTGCCCCTCCTCCTTATATGCCCACTTGCAGCACTTAAGAATCACGTTTCAGGGTTCCGGTCAGTCCCTGTCACCATATTTATTCACTCAAACCTTTTGTACTTGTATGTTGGTCCAAAGGTGTGCTAGCCTCCAGGCTAGATGTTTAGAGGTCACCTACAATACGATATCTTTTGTAGAAATTATTTAGATTAATAGTCCACTCAATCTATGAAAAAACTAGGTTACACCTGGGACAAATTGCTACAGAAAGTTTTCTTGTTGTAACTAGCAGTAAATATCTCCAAACAACATATCAAAAAGGTAGAAAATGAAGCCTGGCAAGACATGCTATTTGCATTTATCTTAGTGGACTTATACGAACGCCCCATATCGACAATGGAAGGTATAGACTCATAAATGCATTTTTTAGAGATTTCAAATTTTCCTGTTAGTATTTGAACATGTTTTGCATGGCTATGCCTGCAGGTGTAGCACTTGCCAATTGATATAAAGTGGAAATTGATATGGTCATTATTCAATATGGCCGCAATTTTCCCGCCAAAATTAATTTTGCATTCTAGATGATTTGTCAGATAACCTGCAATCGGGATGGGGATATCTTTATTTAGAGCACATTATATCAGAGAGTATTTATTCAACACATTGGGTCAACTAGGTTCGGGGTCACTCCCTATGCGAAGTGTTGGGTATATGTTGCCTTGGGCGGTGAAAATAGGGTCCTTTCCCGGGTCCTTTCAGATAAATGTACCAAAAATACGGAGTCCCATTCGGTACCACAAGCTGAATAAATGGTGTCATCCGTATGAAACTTTTAAGAAGGGCCATGATGTAACAACCTGAAGTTAAATAGGAAGTGCCTCTTTTCTTCCAATTTCCGAGTTCAAATTCCCATGAAATTATAAAATTGCTGCCATGAAATTCTAAAATTGTTAACAATGTGCACATAGGCTGCGAAAAACTTTGAATTTGGGTGTTCAAATTCTTTTAAAAAGTGGATAATTTTATGCAAACTTGTAATAAAAGTGGATAGCAGGAAAGAAGAAAATGGGGACCATTGAGTATGTGAACATTTTCAAAAGGGGGTCATTTGGTAATAGCCTGGGTAATAGGTAGGACAGCAGCATAAGAAGGCGGTCAAGCATTCTAGACGACACCAAAGTCAGTATCTCAAAGACGTTGACTACGCAGCTCTAACAGCTAGGGATGTGATATGTGCTGCACAAGATCTACTACAAAGCATAATTTGAGAATGCTGCAGATAAAGTTAGCCTACATCTAAATGCCAAAGAGACGGGATGGAATACATGAGGAAGAGAATCATCAACCTATCTATAGATGTACTACACACGATACCCATTGCAACTAAAAAACATTAGACCTCAAGTACCTCGGGTCCTATGTTGGACAGCAAGAAAGACTCAAGAGTTAAAGGGCCGTCAACATTTTGGTATTTGAAGAAAGCTACTATTTTTCTCATTTACCCTGTGAAATTTTAGGGGTAAAGGATATTTGGTTTGGAATTTATGAGCGAAAATGTATCCCATTTTTGGTCGACCTATATTAATTTTACACATATAGGGCTATCATCATGTTTTTAGCTCTCACATGAAAACGGGTTGAAATATCAGGGTAAAACTCTACAGATGGGGTTTAGGGGTGCAGACCATTCTATCAAGATGAAAATTTTATTTACTTAAATCGGGTCGTCCCCTTTCAATATATTGAATAATAACCAAAATATAGGCAAAAATGGCACATAGGTTTTATGCAAATTAGCATGTCTTGCCATGCTTCCTTTTTTCTACCTTTTGATATGTTGTTCGGGAGGGTTTGTACAACAAGTTACAGCAAGAAAACCTTCTGTAGCAATTTTGTCCAGGTCATATCGTAGATAGAGTGGACTATTAGTAAGTAGCTGTTCATAGTTTGTGTTGAATTGTTGGTTTGAGTGTTCGTGAAGCCTGGAGGTGACACCAACGATTACATTTTTAGGTTTATTATTAATGCTGATGGTTAATTCAATGAATAATGTGTCTGATTCGGGCCCAAGTGTAATGTCCATGACTTGATGTGCAATGTGCTTTTGAATGTACATGCAGACCCCCCTTCCCCTTCCTGTAAGTGTAACCGTTGAAGTGGGGTGGAGATTTTGTGTTTGTGAGCCATGTTTCAGTGAAAGCTATTTAAGCTAAGATGGTGAAAATGTGATTGAGATAGCTCAAGTAGTTGGTGATTTCTTCGAAGTGATTTGTGATGCTGCGGAAGTTGAAGTGAGAAAGTGTTGTTAATGGATGTTGTTGTTAAACTGTCATCGGTATAATAATGAGATCCTTGTTTTGATGTATCGGTGTGGTTAGGTGAGTAGGAATGACCACAAGTTTGAATTGAAATGGGTCAGTGAGTAAAGGGTTAATACATAACGAGTTTAATTTGGTGATATTTAGTTTTGTGTCGGTAAAAAAAAAATCAAGAAGTGCAGCAAGGTAGTCATCATCGTGGATGTGGTGGTTGAATGGTAAAACATGCGTTGCTGGATATGGCGTGTGAAAAAGAGCGAAGTTGAAGTTAGGAATGAGGCAGTGGTATATGTGGAAAAAAGGTAAGAGAGTAGAGGAAGAGTAGATACAGCTAAACAGAAGAAGTAGAGAGAAAATTAAGCGGAGGAAGAAAAAAACGAAGTAGGAATGGATGAGAAATGATATGGAGCAAGGAGAAAGGGTGTGGCAGGTAAAATGTGGAGACCAGAGCAGCTCAGAGCCTGAAATTGTGCATGAAATGCTGCTGACCTCGATATGTTCATTCAATCGTACATTTTCTGTAATAATCGTAATTCTCAGGCTCATTCATTACTCTACATTATTCTGAAAAAATGAAAGAATAGCTGAAAAATGAACAATAGGAAAAAAAAATTGTACACCTTCCCATTTTTCTTCCATTCCAATGGAGTTTACGAGGAACCATATTTTGTGGTAACTGAATTATCCGCACTCGATTGGATGATTGCTGTCCTGAAGGTGATTTATCGGCATTGACTACATAAAGAAATACCCTGTTGCCCATAAAGTTGAATTTTTTATGTTTCAGACTCCCAATCTTAAAACGCATTTTTATTTGAACGCCTCAGTACCATATTACGATTTATTAGCCCAACGGACATAAAGGAAAGGACACCCAACTGTCATTGTCGCCATCATTGTGCGAGTCATTTATCCAAGCAAACATTCATACTGATAGAGGGACCAAGTAACAATGACATCCAAACAACGTAATGTCCAGGTTCATGCGAATATGTGAGGTACCTGCGTACCTTGTAGACTCGCATCAGAACCTTCAATCATTCCGGCAATCATACGGGACGTTGGGCATCATTTAAAACAGCATCCAAACACGATAATGCCAGGTTCTGAAGTATGAGAAATACCTGCGTACCTGCAGACTCGCAACAGAACCTGCAACGTCCGGACCCATCCGGTGTGAAAGAGATGAAAGGAGATATGGTCCCCCTGGAGATATAGCCAGGGGGATGTGGTTCTAGGCACAGGGGTCCTTCGGACCCCTGTCCCTAGGCACAATAGCCAAACCGGAACTACAGAACCGAGCGGTCCTCCGGACCATGGCTTCTAGGGTCAGTGGTCTTAACCCTGTGGACCCATGTCCTAGGGATAACAGTCCTTGCTTTAATGTTGATAGTTTTTATACACCTGACCGGACCCGTGGCGTCCGGGGTCAATAGTGTTCACCGTGTGGACCCCTTTCTCTAGAACTATAAGTCCTACGTCAATATTAGTTTCTAGGTTTTATATTTAGTAAACCGGAGAGAGTTTCCATCGGACTATAGTTCCTTTTACACCAGACCGAACCATTGTCTCCGACTATGTAGCCCTCTTTCAAGTCACGGGTTTTCGACACAATAGGGATGCATGGAATACAGATGGTTAATACGAGTGATGAATAAGTGATAAATGGTATAAAAAACAGAAGCTGTCCGGCAAAGCCTTCGTGGTATTAGCGGTCGCGGTCGGTCTCTCGAATTCGATGTGAATGAAACGGTTCGAGTCCTAGTAGAGATGTTTTATTTTAATTTGTTTTTTAAATGCAAAGGTTCAATTTTAGTGTTTGCGGAATTTGCGCTATGTTTGCAGATCACTAGCCCTAGTATCTGACTGTCCACCGGACAATATTACCACTTTTTATTGTCCTGAAGACCCCACATTTTCAGGGGGTAAGGTAATATATAAGATTTTTTTTAAAAATCAGTTGGTACTACGATCGTACTCGTGACCTAAGGTAATTTCAAGGTAAGAATGTTGCAATGAATTTACTTACCCAACGCCATGAATCTCACAAAAAGATCACAAAATTACAGCTGGTGTGCTATTGTGTAATTTGTTAGATTTTTACATAAATGGATTGACGATTGAGGGATTAAAGTAAAGTGAACCACAACAAAAACCACACAACAGCGCGGCACACCCCCAAACCACACACACCACATGTCCCACACATGCACACCCACACAGCACACAAACACAAACTAAACACAAACGCACACAACACAACCAACAACACACGACACACACAAACACACATGCGCACACATACGGCACACACATGCACACACCCGCACACACACACACACACATCAACAACAACAAGACACAGCAATTATTAAAAATATCACACAATATAACAAGAAGGAAAGAAACGCACATGCTCGAGGCTCGCATATGGATCAAACATGATACAATGAACCAAGTGAGTGGGGTAGAGTTAATTAGATTAAAACTGTCACAAGTGTGAGTTTGTTATGAATTTGGAATTAAATGGCAATGATGAATACTTTGAAATTTGGTCTAATGTCACTAAAAATAACGCCGCATGTGCTTTAAAAAACATAGAAAAATCAAAAAACTAAAAAATTAAAAAAAAAACAATTATTAGAAAAATTTAATTCCTTCCAATCTAAATCTATATGGATAAAGTCTTTAAACATCAACGGTTATGTTGTACTGGATGAGTAGTGGCCAGAAATTTTAATGGCTATTTAAGTTAAATTTCCAAATAAGAAATAATCATGTTAATAGGAATGTCCTCTGAGGTATATTGTACACACCAATCATGTGAGTTCATCCCAATTTTCGGGATTCATCTTTATATATTTCGTCACCCTCCAGTTTCCATTTCTGGTATTTATCTCTTTGTATTGGAAGTGGTAGGTTGATCAAGGCCTAGCTAAACGGGTTTCCTGCCTACTCCTCCATGATTTGTTTTTGTGGGTTTGATGTCATTTGATGTATTGTTTTTAGGAATAATAAATTGGAAATTGGGAATATTTAGTTGTAAAAGGCCTATTGTGTCTATATGCCAATTCTGCACGCCGTAGGTGCGTAGGCCTATAATTAAATAATACGTTTATGTGAACAGTAGACGAAAAAATGCATTACAATAAACTTTTTTAAAGGAAGCATTCTATCGAAGAGTATGATATTGAGGGCGCACGGTGTTCTCATTGTGCAGTTTTAGGTGAAAATTGCATTCTGATTAAGTTAAAAAATAACACCCAAGTCATTCTTCGAATAGACTAAAGGTGAGCTAAGCACTATTATTTGGGTATAAGAACGATCCTTTCGGAACAGTTTCACAGAGTCCCTTGCTAGACACTGCAAAGGAAAGTATCGTCACTGAGAGAAATAATGCATTTTTACGGACATTTCTGTGCGGTATAGCAAAAATAATTCTCTTAACAGCACGTTACGTTTTAGGTGGATGTGCCGCGTGGATAGATGAGACTGTCTTGTCATATTTCTACATAAACTCCAAATAAGCAGTCAAGAAAATTAGGCCCCATTATGGTTTATTTGGGAAACTCTCGATCCTAAAAAATAGTTTTCGTTGTTGTTTTTTATTATTGTAAATTAAAGGATCAAATAAATTCTTAAAGACAATTAAATAGGTGACCTCCCAATTACCATTTTTTCATATTTTCTGGATGTATTGAGGTTAAGGTTTCTCTGATAGCCATTGACTATGTGGTAGTAACACACTTGTAAACTCAAAAGGTCTTTATAATGAACACACTAAATCTTAATGTAAATGTTAAAACAAATTAACCTATATTTTGCAGATTCTGGCAATGTTTACGTTTGTGATGTTATGATGCTTCCTATAACTCTTTATTCTGTGTCCTCGATATGCATATTATTAGTTGTGTTAATTATCTTGCTATTTTGTACTAGCCGTAGCAAGTGTAGTAAATTACATTTTCGTCACAATTTATGGGAATTTAGTAAAACAGATGCAGATCAGATGTTTTGAGAAGAGACATAGAAGTAGGCCTATTCCAGAGAAGGGCCAAACCATATAAGTTTTCAGCTTTCAGAAGCTAAAATTCGTAACATTTTATGCCAAATTGCTTCCACAATACTTAATTACGCCATAAACGCATCCACACATGCAGATTTCTATACTTTTGATCAAATTCCTTTTAAAAAATTCCAAAATTGTGATGATGAAAACCAAACGACTGCGAGAAATCCGTTTTTCACCTAACAAAAGCATTACTTTTTAGTTGACTGTTGATATATTTAAATAATTCAATTAGAAAATAACAAAAAATTCACAAAAGAGTAAATACAATATAAACAAAATTAAACAGGTAGGGTGCCAATTGCCATTTTTATAACATGGAATTTTGGACAAGGATTATTATCAATTTTAAGCATTTTCTGAGTCATCGATCTTATGTGGCAGAGTCAGAGACCATACTTGTTCATCGTAGATATATGCCACTCTATCCTATATGTTAATCTGCTAAAAACGAATAGATGTTAATTTATGATATGTTGATGGTGGTTTTTATTTTCTTATTAAAATTAGTATTATTATAATTAGGCCTGTGTAGCAGGTTAGGGGAAAGTGGCTATGGTGATGCACTAATTAAGACGTTTTCCCTCAACTTCCAAATTGCTCCTGACAACTCTGAATTTACCCGTTTATGTAGTTTTGCTGTTTTTAGATTAGAACTCTGAAAATTAGGCGTAGTAGAAGTACAGACTTACCTTTTCTGGATCCTTATGGTTAAAACATAATTGCAACCGATGGGTCAATAAATGTTTGACCCCTGTACAAAACTGGCCTCTTTCTTCCGCGTTCAGGGGTTCCTGTCAGGCTGTCAACATAATAATCACTCAACATTTGTACATGAAATGTATGCTAGTCACAGGGTATTATGTAGTAGTAGAATGTAGTAGTAGTATGTAGTAGTAGTATGTAGTACGTATGTAGTAGTAGTAGGATGTAGTAGTAGTAGTAGTCGTCGTAGTATGTAGTAGTAGTATGTAGTAGTAGTATGAGTATTAGTAGGAGTAGTTGTTGTCGTAGTAGTAGTCGTAGTATGTAGTTCGGATTAGTAGTAATAAGTAATTGTGGTATAGTATTAGAAGTAGTTGTATGACGGAGTAGTAGTAGTAGTAAGTGTAGTAGTAGTAGTAGTATGTAGTTGTAGTAGTAGTAGTACTATGTAGTAGTCGTATGTAGAAGTAGTAGTATGAAGTAGAGTGGTAAAAGTAGTAGGTAGTAGTAGTATGTGTGTAGTACTAATATGTAGTAGTAGTAGGCCCTGTTTAGTAGTATGTATAGTAGGTAGCCGGAGTAAGGAGTAGTAGTATGTAGTAGTAGCATGTTGTAGCAAAGTAGTGTAGTAGTAGTAGTATGAGTATTAGTGTAGTAGTAGTAGTATAATGTAAGTAGTTAGTAGTAATATGTAGTAGTAGTATAGTAGTGTAGTAGTATGTAGTATTGTAGTAGTGAGTGTATAAATGTAGGAGTCGTAGTAGTATAGTAGTGTAGTAGGGAGGGGTAGTGTAGTAGTAGTAGTAGCATAAGTAGTAGTAGTAGTACTTGTGTAGTAGTATTAGTAGGAGTAGTGTAGGTTGTAGTTATGTAGTAGTAGTAGTAGTAAAGTATGTGTGGTTAGGGGGAAAAGCACACCCTTCATGCACTAATTAATAGTTAGGGGGAAATTTCGTTTCCACGTAACGTTATCCTTTGGCTTATCGGAAAAGGATATGAATATTAATATTGCAAATTAAAATCATCCACTAGCCTCATAAAGGGATAGAATAGTATTCTTTAATTCATATCGCCTATATGGATAATTAAATTTCCCCTAAGTTGTAATTAATCCCGGTACAATTATTATATAACTTATTATATAATTATTGATAATAGTTCCAAATATTTTTACCTTTGACTTATGTGGAGTGGAGTTAGCGGACCCCATATGAAAAATGCAACTTTGAGGGTCAAAGGTCATGCAGGGGTAATTTGAACTTATATGGCAAACAAAATATATACATTTCATTAAATTTGTCACTCTAACCCTCTACGTGCCACAATGATTACTGCAGATAAGGGCACCTCGACATGTAAAATGTCAGCTAGGGGTTAATTTTCAGTCACTTAGGTCTAAAATCAATGGATTTTAAGAAAAATTTTTGGGAGAAGGAGTGGATCGAGCTTTGGAATTTCCTTCACACATATGAGGTCAAGGGGATCTTTGGGTCATGTTGGGTCGGCGGGGACATAAGTACGCACTACTCCAATCAGAGTGCTGCTCAATAGACCGATGCTAATAGACAGCCAAGTTGGTGGACACGATAGACGCATTCCAGTACCTACATACATTCACTGCAATGATCCCTGTGCATCGCTAAACAGCGATCGATTGACCAGCTGAAGTATTTGTCCTGAATTATGATCTGTCACCACATGTCTGGTGGCTGACGTCAATGAATACGGCTATATGAGCAACAGTGTGTGGAGATTCGCGTTCTTTATGTTCGGGGGATGCTCATTCAGAATGATAGAAACACCTCCGGAAAAATGAATCATGCAGGAATCTCCGCATGAAAAGTAGGGATTTAACAGCCTTTTAGGTACCAAGTGTATTGAACATTAAGTCACAATTTAAATAGGGGAGATTATGATTTCATGGAAAGAAACTCGAGAAACAAAACCTATCAATTTTATGCTTATGGTCATTCAGAGTGTACTCGGTATTATTTTAGGGCTACAATCCTACGCATGTTAGTGTTTATTCAAGGGTAGGTTCATGCTCAATGAATTCTTTCAGCCGCCTCAGAGATTTCACGATGAGGGCGCACTAATTTTTCAAAAAAAATCGTGTGATTTTTGCATATATATAGCTGTCCATATACTAATCACTGGGCTGAAATAGAAAGCTCAAAGCGAAGTCCTTTCATATAGAAAAATCATAAACTGTTAAAAATTTACGGATCCGGAAATTTTTTTACACGGTAGCCTAGGGAACCTTTTATAATGTGCATAAAATGTTAACTCCATGAAAAACGGAAAATCCGATTCATCTCTAACTTTGGAATTAAAGAATTTGGGTGGATACCTTTAGTTCTAGAGAATACTTTTACTTACTGCACCAAAAAAAATATATATTCGAAATCTCGGCGATCAGCCTTTAAAATCTCGGACTTGGACCCACTTCCTCAGGAAACGAGTGCTTAACCTAGGACTGGACAATAATTACTAAGCCATGTAGTCCGCATGTCGGGCGGAATTAATTCCTAGGATCGAATTACACAAATTGGACTTGGACATTACTTTCTTAGGAATTGTAGTCCACGCAAGACCAGCACGCAATCCCTAAGGAATATATGTCCAACCTCTGACAGGGCAAATTCCTAAGAATGAGAGTCTCCCAATACAAACTGACATTAAGCCCAAGAAAATTATAGTCCAAGTCGGAATCGGACCCCGATCCCTAAGGAGCTGCAGTCCAATCTGGCAGGCATTAATTCCTACGGACTAATGTCTGCCTACCTTCAACCATGGACAATAATTCCTAAGGTCTATAGTCCAGGTCGTAAGTGGAACATCCTAATCCCTAAGGAGCGATAGTCCACCCCTAAAAAGTCCTTAATCCCTAGAGACTAATATTCCCTACTTTCGGATGGACATAATTCCTAAGACTGGTAGTCCATGTCGGACTTGCATATTTATTCCTAATGCCTGATAGTCCTTTTCGGACTTTCATTCCCACTTGTAGGACTAACATTCATATAAATCATAGTCCGGGGGACCATAGTTCCTAACTTTGCACATCCCCCGGACTATTAAAACCAGAACTTAGTGTCTCCGGACTATGGCTACAGGGGACAATATCTCCTGCCACACCGGAACGTAGTATAGGCATCATCTCAAGCAGCACCCCACCGGACGCATCCCTCCTGACGCTGCAAGTGTGCGCAGCACCCACAAGCACAACGAAGGTGCTAAATCCTTGCAAGTATGCGACATACGAAGCAGAGATCGCAGATTTGCAACACATGATTTCAACCGGGATTTCAAACAAGAGAACATGGGTTCCTCAATATAATTAATGACTAGCACAATAATTAATTTTGGCCTCATACTTTAGAGCAATGGGTCTATCACAAATGTATGCATATTTACCTGAGGCTTAGAGGACCCCCTCTTGCCAGCAAATATTGAGACCCCTCTTGCCAGCAAATATTGGCCTAAATATCATGTTAAAACCTATTACAATTTATATAGGTCCTTAATCCAAAGAAAGTGAAACGAATACAGTTGTGTAAACTGTTGCCAAAATGTTTTACCTTTTCCGCCACTACCACTTGCACCAAAACGTGGGGAAAATGGATCAAATAGGATCATAAAAAGCATATATAATCTCTCAAACCTTGTATATATTTCAAATGCTATAGATTTACAACATAATACGAGGGAGAACCCAATTAAATGCAACTTAGTTGCCGTCCGCTCAAAGATACCCTGATACCAACAATTAAGCACATTAATAATCACTATAGTTTGAGCAACAATTTTATAGCAGGGGCGCACGCGCGCGTTCAGGTTGCGTGACCGCGTCTACGTGCACCCCAGAGGTGGCCGATTTGGCGGAGAAACGGGCGTACCTAGTACTTGGCCGAGAAATTATTACTCCAATTATAAATTAGGAAACGAGCGCTTAACAAACTGGACTGGAAGGGAGGGTGGGAAAATAATTTATATGAAAGTTATGAGAAAGGAGACACCCCTCCTACACACGTGAGCACTGATGAGGTGTGACCGACAGACGCGAAGCCCATGCAGCGGACAAGGACATGCAATGATTTGATTGGGTGCTGAGGCCTGAAAGGTGCGCGATGATTGAAAAAAAGGGCGCAATGAATATTTAGCATAACACTCCTCAGCGATCAATGGAGCTTAAGAGCAACACCAAGGACGCGAAGGGCTTCTTTCCGACAGGCGCTAAACTAGTTTTCCTTATACGATGAACTTCGGAAAACATTAGTATGGTGATTTGCCTGTTTTTTCTCAAACTGTAGAATAATGCAACTCACTTGGCTTTGTTCAATATGAAGACAACCTTTCATTTACATCTTCGCTCGACGACATCAATCTCCAATCTCCCCATAACCTTACTGACCTACTACTGAAATGACGCAAAAGACGACCCGGCTAGAGGGCGCTAGTCCATATTCTGCATGGGCAGCTCATCTTCATAGTAGGGTAATGATTACAGGAGTCCCCATAATTTTGAATTACGTAACAATGCCTTTTGTTGGGAATTATAAAAGGCCAGACGTCTGTTGGTTGTTCCTTTTCCCTGCTCCAAGCCTGTGTACAACGAGCCCATGTTTTTCAGAGTTACCTTTACAACATTTACAACAAAAACTAACACAGAGGTTCCCCAGGCTATGTCTCGTTCAACGGCATTGTCAATACGACAAAGAGTGCTTGCACTCCGACGAAAAGGGTTCAAACAAGCCAAAGTCGCTGATTTCCTCGGGATATCGCAGATTATGGGCTGTTAAATCATCAGACATCATCGAAAGGTGGGTCATTTAAGGTCATGAAAATCTCCAGGACGACCACGATTCACTACCAGACGGGATGATCGCCGACTGCCTAATCTGCGCCGTAGAGCCCGGAAAGTGCCAACGAGGCGTCTCCGTTGTTTGTGGAGAAGACACTATATAATCAACGTTTCCCGTCAAACTGTAAATCGGAGATGGCTTCAACATGATTAACTAGCAATGACCAATGTCCACGCCTAATCGTTCACCATAGAGTTGCTCGACTGCGCTGGGCTAGGGAGCACAATGATTGCAGCTCGGGCACTGGCGAGAGCCGCTACATCCTTGAATGTGAAGATGGAAGGGAAAGGGTTCGTCGATTACGTGGTGAGAACCTCCGAGATGACTGTATTCAGGAATCTACTCAAGGTGGCGGCTCAGTGATGGTATGGGCCGATATTCATTATGGAGGTAAAACGTCACTGGTGGTGCCATCGTGTACCTGGACATTCTGGAAAACCACTGCCTGCCACTTGCAAGAAGGATTTATACAAACAATTTTCAGCTGCAAACAAGACGACAACGCCACACCGCAAAGGGCCGCTGTAGTGAGACAATTTCTTGAGGCAGAGGGGGTGGATCGGATACCATGACCTGCTTGCTCCCCTGATTTGAACCCTATCGAGCATGCCTGGGATGCCGTAGGTCGAGCCGTCAGTGACAGGGACAATATTCAAATTCTACAGGAGTTAGCTCAGGCGCTGACCGATGAGTGGGACGCTCTGCCAATTGACATCATAAACAACTTGTAGGCAATTTGCCGCGACGTCTTGACGCACTGATTCATGCCAGGGGTGGCCATACTCGATATTAGTTACTGATTGACATTTAAAACAGTACTATAGAACATAAGATGCATAATATCACCAAAAAAAGTGTGTTATCTGTAAAACTGACTGATGTGAAAAAAGGTAACAAACCCTTAAATCTGCTGTTCAAGTATCCGCTTTTCCTTTCAGGCTAAGGACACAGTTCGTAAAGGGTTAATTGTGGACTAAGTTCAAGGTGATCAATCAAGTAGTGTGGCGATATACACCCTAGATACCATAAACAACTCAAACTGTAAAGAATCATTCCATAAATAGTGGTAAAAATATTTATTCCAACTTTATGGGCAAAAGTGCATTCTTTCTTTTCGAATCAATAATATAAAGGCTGTAGGGTTTTAGCAATTGTTTGCATAAATCATTGCACAAAATGAAATGGATCAGAGAAATATTTCATTAATCAACAGCATGTTGTAAACAGATTTGAAACAGATTTTAGATGAGAATTCTTTGCGCAAAAATATTGCACAAATCAACTTGATCAGATGAAACTTTTATTGACCAGTGATGTATTTTAAAACAAATTGGAAACATAAAAAAATATTTTGCATAAGAGTTTTTTTTTTCATTACAATATTGCACAGACTAACACTGTTTTTTATCTTGTTGCCATGGTAACTAAACAGGACCTCTGATTAGCTAAACACGGGAACAAATGTAACTGCTTTACGGTAACTTGCATTGGCACCATACTTGGGTAGGTGTATGGCTATATTACGCAGAAAACCATGGAGCCGGATCTTTTACATGATTTCCATGGCAACCAGCAGCTTACCAATCAGGCAACTTTATGCCATAATTCAAAATTCCGGCTCAATGGTTTCATAGCCCATTGTGGATGCTTGATATCTGTGCCAAATTTCACTTTGATACGACCTTTCGTTTTTGAGTTACGTTCGTTCCCGTTTCATAAAGTCCATATTTTCACCATTTGAGATATTGAACAAAACGTATTCGAAAATAATAAAAAGCAAATAAAAGCTGAAAGTTTACACTTTTCTATACCGCTAAAAGCGAAGTTGTATTTTTGTTGTCAGAGGAGCAATTTCTCACTATCCCAAGGCAGGGGTTCGCTCCGTGTTTTTGTCAGGTGCGTTTTGAAGCAGTTAAGGGGCGTTAGGGATACATACCAAATGATATCGAAAAATCGTAACATTTCAAATACTACTAATTTTCGATATCGAAAATTACTAGTATTTGAAATATACCATATTTTGACGCAGCAAATACCACCATAAGGCACCGTTTACGGACAGAATATACAAAATGAGGAATATCTTTTAGAGTAGATCGAATTTGCATGTAAGATTAGACACACATACTATACTCGGGCCAACAGTTCAGATGATATAAAAATCTCAACTTTTTATAGGTAAGTCGAGGGGACTTTAATTAGTATGGAAATACTCATTTCCTTATTTGACAATAGTTCTGACTGATTAAGCAGCTGTAAAAGCACGTTCAAAAATTTGTATCTGTTGATGATTGTACCATCGTCCATCCTAGGCCTTGATAGTCCAGAGGGTTAAGACGCCTTCTGGAGCAAAATCGTGCACTTTGTGATAGAAGTATAACCTTTGGCACACAGTTAATATTGACCATATAAACTCACCATTTCAAAACGGGACCCCAGCTGGATTCGACCTGTGGCGACCATGGTGGTCATTTTTCCAATGGCCGCCATTCTTATTTTCAAAGTCTTATATCTCTGTTAATAACACCGATAGGAACTTTATTTTTGTGTCTATACCTATGTTTTCAAGGTCAAGGAATCTAAATATAACATTATCTTTTTTGATATCTGGGTGTCAACCATTTTATTTTCCAATATGGCCGCCAATTTGCACAAAAATCGGCACTTTTCTTATATTTTTGGTTAAAAATGATATTAGCCTGCTTTTTGTGTCTATACCTATGTTTGCAAGACCAACATATCCAAATATAACCAAAATTATAACTAAAATATCTTGTATCCGTCCCTTCCTCTAACA
>JAMKCH010023605.1:0-32701 GCA_023653785.1 Ophioderma brevispina
AGTTGATTAACTTTTTGTAACAGTTGTGGAGTGTGAGAGCCATACCAATCCCCATCATAAAGTGTGGTGGATATACTTCATTTAAATAACGTAAAAATATTGTTCTGAAACAAAGTGGCGCAAAATTCATGCTTCAATTTCATTAGAGCTTTTGTCTGGATCATTGGACTACCCATGTCAGATTGTTCAAAATCTTCTAGCGTTTTCTTTGGGTGTTGCTGGATTTGAATGAGGATTGGCCCATATTATCGATGTCAAGCCGTGATGAATATCAGGTGGACGTTTGCGGACTTTTTTTGATTTTGGGGTTTTTGTTTGTCACTCTACAAAATATAGTACTACATAGGTGGGATTCTCAGGCTTTGTCGGCTTTGTAAAAATTCATGAATTCATGAATAAAGGAACTGGAAAGGTGCAAAAACAAGATATTTCAAGGCATCCATAGATTGTGTCATATGTGTAGTAATTTTCTATATACAGGGGTCTCAATAAAAGTGTAACACTCGGAAATTGCTTGTTTTAGGCATGAAAAATAAAAAAAAAAAAAAAAAATTGTGTGAATTTATACAAATTTGATGTCAAAGTTCACGATAAAGGACCTATCTTCCAGTACAATTTACCCCATCACGATAGCTTTGGTCAGCTGGAGAATATACGCAATTGTTGGCAGTAAGCTAAACAATCTGTGCCACTTTTCAATATGGCGATAGAAACACCGTTTCTGAATAACTTTTCAAACAATAAGCATTGTGTAAAATAACAGCTATCCGTAAAGACATTTTTCCCATGATAAAATCTTTAATAACTTAATTTAAAGAATCTCTTATAATTTTATTTCAAGTCATAATAAAATATTGCCACAATTCCCATACTTTGGAGTTGATACATTGAAGTATCAGTGCACATTACTTGCACTCAAAAGAGAATGTAAGCCAACAAAATTCACAGGCTATAGCAATGCATGAGTCCATATATGCAAAAAAATGTTCACTTGAACCAATACTGGTTCTAGTCATATGAGTTTAAAATATTTGTTTCGATTTGGCACAAATTAGTCCATGATCTAAGTCTTTAATTCTTGTTCTGAAAATAAAGTCCATAATATGGGATGGGATGAGAAATAATAAGTTCTTATCATCTGACCAATCTCCTATTCCCGGACGACCACCTCTAGCTGGAATTGCAGCATACCCAGCTCGTGAAGCATTGCATCAACAGCCCCCCTGGCACTCTGCTGCGCTGAGTTGGCGTGCCCTCGTCGTGATCCTTCTTTGCAGCACTGGGATACTCGCGGGGGGTGTTCTGTAGACTTGGCTCTTTCAAATATCCCCATAAATAAAAGTCAACGGCGTCAGGTCTGGAGACCTCAGGGGAAACGCAACGTCGTGACCGATCCCATACCACTCAATGCGAAAAAGTTACTGGAGCCTGTCTGTACAGATCTTGCACGAGACATGGTGCACCATCTTGGACCCACCACACTTTCCTAATGGAGCCATTAACGTTCAGCTGATACCGCCAGTTACGTAGAAGATGAGGCACCGCTTAGTCATTAACCATATGCAAGGTACCTTTGTCCATTTCATGTTTTCTCTGAGGAAAAGCGGGCCGACAATGTCTGTGCATCATGCAATCCAAACAGGAGGTTTCTCTCTGCTCCTGGTTGAATAATCCAGTCATCAGGAGGGTTGCCTCTGGGGGGCGTAACGTCACACATTTTGAGAATTTCACCATGGCATATCGGAAAAGTGGCTTCGTCCCCATCAAGACATCTGACAAGAACCGGGGTTGCTGGTTAATTAGCCAGTGACAGTATTGAAGCTTGAGTTGGTCATCCCGTCCTATAAGGACTGCTGTGTTCCATGCTACGGATTCCACTGCAAATCTAAGCGGGTGATTCTATGGAATGAGATCTGTGGATGTCGGCTAGAGGGTTGTGTCTGGCGGAGATGTTGGGATCTGCTTGGAGAGCACGCCGTACTCTGTCGATAATCAGCTGTGGTCTTCAGTTTGGGTCTCCCGAATTACCAGAGTTCAAGTTGTGGACTTGGTGGAAAGTAACATATCTGGTAGTTCCTTGTCACCGTTTGACGAACTGGTAATTTCCTACCGGAAACTGCAACTGGAATTGTCTGATGACTTCGGCCGCGTTTCCCGTGTATGAAACTGCAACACCATGAACACTTGACTCTCTCATCGAGAGTAATGAAACGGTGCCATTTCCTGCTGGCCCCAATTGGTTTGTTTTTTTTTTTTTTCTTCTTTTCAGGCAACCAACATACATCGGACAAGATGCTAAAGATCAGATGAATCACTTTCTGCATGATAGGAAGTTACATAATTGATATCATAAGAACAATGCACTAACACCAGTGTATTATGGTGCAATCAATTATTACATAAGTTTTCACACATTTTACACGTTTCATGGCTTATTGTGTGCAAAATGTTATTCAGAAACATGTTTCTACGCTTTATTGAAAGTTGGCACAGAGTGGGATTTTGTTACCTGCAACAATTGCGTTATAATCCAGATTGACAAAAAGCATCGTGATGGGGTGTAAATTGTACTGAAGGATGGGGTCCGTTATCTTGAATTTGACATCCAAATTTGTATAAATACAACCCGATGTCATGCCTAAAACAAGCAATTTAAGAGTGTTACACTTTTATTCGAGACGCCAGTATTAGATATTTAATAGAACTCTTACCTTGTATTTAATACAGCAATGTCTTAAAAGTGAAAACAAAAGTGATTTTTAATCCTTATATTTATATAAATCTATGGCCAAATGTCCATTTTGCTCCTTTAAGAAAATGTAGAAATTTCGCAATGTTTGTGACTAAATAAATAATTCTCAGCGTAATCCTTCCAGATGGGGATGTATTTGGAGAAAGCTTAAACCCAGTGCAAAAAAATCAGAATCTTTCACATTTTAGGGACATCTTTATGTGAAATCTCTTTTCGCACCTTAGAAACACCTTTACATTATATCGGGATTTGGGAAAAAATGTCTAATGCCTTTTGATTGTGGATAACAGGTTAAGTAAAATCAACCTTGCAAGAAATATGTTCAGCCTCGGTGAGATATTGGATGTGCTCAAATCAATGATAAATCGCAGGAATTTTAGTTGTGGATATTTCTAAATGCGTTTCTTTTGCATTTGATTTTAGGGGACAATTAGGGTGGGTGACCCATGAACAATCTTATCCCTTCATTCCCCCTGCTCCACCCCCGATGTAACCATGCAAAGTTGAGATTTTGTTATCAGAAGAAAGTACAAAAATCTAAGAAAAAGATGAAAAAAGCGAAAAAAATAAAAAACTTGAATTTCGCGGTTCTCGGCTTTCACGCTCGCTATATTCAAAGAATATAAGCTTTGTGCCGCCCCATGACCTTTGGCCCTGGCACGTGCTTTGATTCTCATAAAAAAGATGAGGGTCGGAAAAGTAAAAAAACCAAAAACGGTGCACCTATGACAAAAAGTTTAGGTTCCCATTGAACTTCACCTTTTCATATGAGAGCAATTTTAAGCCCATTTTTCAACTGACTCTCCATGACCTTTGACCTTCAACAGACCTTTTGACACTTTCAACATGACCTTTGACTCATCCACATAGAGGGACCTCATTGTGCACCTATGACAGAAGTTTGGTCCAATTGAAGTTAAACTTTTCAATTGAGGTCAATTAAAAAAAAACTAAAAAATTTGTGCAAACACATCCAACACACATCCACACATCCACACGCAAACGGATTGCTAAGTGGTCCTGCCAGGCTATAGCGTTGTGGCCCAAAAAATTGACTGTTTAGGTAACAAACGTGACCGAAGGATGGCCCCTAAAACTTTCTGTAGGGTGGTGGTGTGCGGGTGAATGAATGGCTGATGTTTGACCTGGTCTGTGCTCCCATCTATGCACTTTGGCAGGTTGAGTGTTGGTGATGAAACCTGCTTCCTCAACACAGGAAAGGGCCAATTATGAATAATAGCTAAATGGTATGAATTAGCTGAAATTGTATATATGTATTTTGATGGACTAATTTTTATTCAAAAGATGTCAAAAAAGTATGCGAGCACAGATAATGGATCCAGGATGTTAAAGATACACACCCAAAAAAAAGCTTACTGCTCTAAATGAAACAGGCTCAGTGCACCGATGGATTACCCACACTTCTAATTCCGTCTGTAAATTACACCTTGGTTGAAAACATAATAAAAGCATTGCAAAATCAAGGGTGCACCGAGCCTGTTTCATTGTGAAAAGTAGAGTAAGCCCCCAAAACTAGCCACCCATTTCTATTAAAGTTGGGGGGAGAGAAGCAAAAATGTTGTGGACCCCTGGGATCATTGGAAAGCAGTGCCTGTGTTTGCTCCAAGTAAAATTTTGGAAGCGGTTGGAGGATTTTGGTCAAAATATTTGAAATGACCATTGCGTCACATTCAAGGGTTACTGAATAGGGACTTTAAAAGCAATTAACAGCACATTTTTTGAAGAGCGCCCCCAATTTTTAAAATTTGATATTTTTGCCACAGTTATTTGATAATTGTCTAGGAAACTACACCTGTGAACGAGAATGCTAAAAAAATTGTGTTTATTTTATCATTTAAAATAAGGCGATTTTGTAATTTAGAATTTGGATCCCAGAATGTACCTAACGGCAGAGCTGGAAATATGGCCTAAGTTGATGTCTGTCCATGATGAAATAGTTGCAACCTCAAGAAAAATGACCTCTAACATGAAATGCCTGAACAATAAAACTACGGATGAGCGTTAGCGTAGACACGTATATGTCGCTATTTCCCGGCTATTTCATATGGGAAGGCCGTTTTTCCCAGCAGCCGGAATTATTACGGTTATCTCCGATAGATTTCTAATGCCAACATTCCTTCTTTTGCGACGCATAGACATTTACGAACTTACCATTCACAGGTATAGTTTTACCTAGCCTGTTTACCAATGCAACCCTGTAAAAATCTCAAAATTTTTGAAAAATTGGGGCACTTCTTCAAAAATGTTGCTATTAATTGCTTTAAGAGTCACTTTTTAGGACTTATTCCATCTTGTGTTCAGGACCCTCATGGGCAGCTTTCACTATGTCAATCACTGACTGATGTTTTTATTGGCAATTGCTCAATCTACCTCACTCCCAAAATATAAGCCTAATAATTAAAATTTTGTGGCTAAAGGAGGAATCGAACCCATGACCTTTGGATTTAAAGCCCATAGATGCAAGCCACGGACCGGCAGGTCATTCTTTTGTAATATTTAAAATAACCATGCCACTCTTGCATTTTCTAGCTTCAGCTCACTAAGTCCCAAAATATGCAATGACATCATTCTCCGACTGCACATAGGCCACAAATTCGCTGGCCATCCAGCGACACCCTCGTGCTTGCCATCACTCTCATGAGACCGAGGTGCAAAGGTTCTTTCTATTCCTTTACTCCGGGAGTAAATGAGAAGTGCATTAGGGTTAATGGAATCAAGCGCATTGAAAAGTGCGCTATGAGTTTTAAAGATGTGGTCCTGGAACCAGTTTTGGACGGAATAAGTCCTTTGCCGCTTAATACAATATGAAATGTACATTTATGTACAAAACGAAAGGTATTAAAAATCCACAATACCAAGAGCTTTGTCCATCTGTATATGGCTTTTAGTTCACATCAGTATAATTTGGTATACTATAGGATACCTTATAAATACTTAACAACATAATTCAGAGAGAGATTAATAGTCTTTTACAGAGAAGTCAACTTTATCCAGAGGAAAAAAAATCTGTGAAAGGCACATATAAATGACTAGATTGTAGGCGAGCAACAGTTTATAATAAATTTTTGCAATAATCACTGAAACAAGTCCGGGTGTCACTGTGGAGTGCTTAAGGCTGCTAGAATAACAAGATGGAACAATTTATGGAAAGAAATCCAATGTTAGGTACACCGCAAACTGACGTTGAAGAAAACCTGCAATTAGGCAACCAAATTTGCATACAATGCTGGGTGCACAAGAAATAAAACCTGGACTGTGGAAAGGGTCCCCTGGCCCAACAGGCTTTTCAAGTTAAGCATTTGCTTGGGAATCAATAACCAGGTGACAATGCCATTTCATTACGCTCCAACAGTGCTGTGTACATGCTTAGTTTGTGTATAAAAACGGCCTCTGCGTAATGCTCTGAATTTGTTTTCAGTGTAGAGGGCGAATCGATCCATATTATTTATGACTGTGCAACATTACCGGGTTGGTACATTGTTGTGACCCCACTTTGCCAAACCCAACTCAGATTCACAGCCTTTATGGAATAAGTGCAGGATTTCTGTACTTTATTCATAAAGGCTGCTGAATTCTTAAGTCGGGTCCGGCAAAGTGGGGTCACAAAATGTACCAACCCAACATTACCATTATTACTGTTCATCTAGTTCCATAGTGACCAAAGAAATTAGTGCCTCTACAAAAAAACCCAAAATTTCTTATTGTACAACTTAATGGTGATCAAAACACAAAATGTGGCAAACTACCTACTCTGGTTAATAACAAAAGCTTAAAGGTTGCTTTGTTCCAAATTTATACATGTATCTTTTGTCCTCTACTTGATATGAATAGCCTGCATTTGCATGCCCTCACACCGAGTTTGGTGTGAAACAAAACTTCATGGGTGATTGAGTTTTATGGGAAAATCCTGAATTTGTAAAAATCCTGGAAAAACAGCGTAAAATTGACTAAAATGCTAAGAATCGGCTGAAATTAAATAAAGTTGCGGATATTTTGGAAATAAAAAATCCTGAATATTCCTGAAGAATCACAGCCCCTGAACTTGCTGTTTTGATAGGGGAAGGAAAATGTCACATTGCCAATACCCGATTCAATACTGTGCTATTTACTACGGTGGGGGGGACAAAAGAAGATCGGAACAAGCACCTCGTAATTGCACACAAGAATTCACAAACACAAAATCACCATATTGTAAAACTACATCATTCTAAACCATATTTGTACAAAAAAAACCTTAAAATTATAAGGTAGCTCATTTGTTTAACACAATAACCAGGGACACAGTTCAGTGTCTTAATGTGTACATGCATTCATATCGACAACTGATTGTATTCTGGGTATCACAAATCATACTAAAAATAGAAGGGGTGGTTTGTCTACATAGTCTAATAAGTTAGAATTATTGAACCATGCCACTGGGGTTGAGACTACAAATTAAGATTTAGAAGTAAAAAGCAAGGCACTTTACTAGATATTACCTTAAATATATTATATCCTTAACAAATATAATTAAAAGAGATTACAGTCAAAGATAATATATTAAGTTTGCATAAGGTCTCTATTTTATTGCACACGTCTATATTGTATAAAGAGGTGAACAAAGCTTCACAAAATGTCTACATTTTTGTTAAGCAGAGCAGAGGTAATCATATCTAACTACATCTATTAGAAGGGGAGTTTCCATAACCTGACCCTTCTGACACATATATGAATTCGGAAACCTTAAAGGAATAAACCTGTTCTTTATTCCATGAAGGGTTTCCGAATTCATAAGTGTGTCAGAAAAAGTGTCAGATGGGTCTGGTTACGGAAACTCCCTATTAGAAGTACTGTATGTGATGCAATTTGGAAAGCCCTGCTAGATGTCATGTCACAATTGGTCGTTTTGGGGACAGCCTGCCCTCTGGCTTCATTCGTTTGAGCCACCTAAAATGGGGGACAAAAATAGAGTGATATGGCAGTGATGTTGCATCTGGTGCTCAAAGCGGACGACTCGCAACTTTTTAAAAAATTGGACACGAAATAGATCGATATGGCAGTGAGTGTTTATACACATTTAAGTCAAAAAATGTGACCTTAAACACAACTTTAAATTTAGTAGAATTGTAAAAGTGTTTGCCACATTACCTTATGATGTAGAATAAAGAAAATGTGAAATCCTAAGGTTATCATTAATACACAGATTTTGATTAAGGTATAAAAATATATTTCTGCAAACTGCACGATCTTACAATACTTGACACTTAAAAAACTACCTCATCACCAAAAAATGACCATCTTATTAAAAAATTGACAATTCAGTTCTAGTCTGTTTCCTGGTAATAGAGATAGTGATAGCAATAGCCAAGGAATTAATTAAAAGGGCATTTTGTGATCCACAACCTTGTCCCCCAACTTACCTAAAAAAGTTGATTTTTATCATCTAAACCATTAAAATTAGTAATCCATGTGTACCCAATCTTATGTGCAAATTCCATTACATCTGCAAGAAAATTGCAAATTAAACGGACAAATTACAGCATAGTGACTTATGGGACCGTGGGAAATGAGCATTTGCTCATAACACAAAACCACAAGGTCGGGATCAACTAAAATTATGTGAATAGGCTTTTCTCAAGGATATCTAATGAACAATGAATAAAACAAGAGATGCTGGAATCATGCAAGCACTTTTAAAAAGCTGAAATCTTCTTTACCAATTAAAAAACTTTTGCAAGGCTGTTTCTCTTTCATATTGAATCATTTTTGAAGTGAAACAAAAGCTTACATAAGATTTTGCAAAAATCAACAAATTGTCACCTGTATCTATGACGTTTATGATCCAAGTTATAGTCCCACCTGTAAGCTGAAAATGAAAATACCTTGAAATTTGGGGGTGGGATAATGCCGAATCTTGCCCGAAGGCCGGAGTCGAAAATGTCTGGCCTACTCGCCCACATACACTATCAGCACTCCAGATTCCCGACTTTGAAGCTCAGTGTTGAAAAAATGCCGTTTTTCGATAGTACATGTTTTCACCCTTATTCTGAAAGTAGATGTCATCTTTTGTCATTTAACTAACCATGACTATAATGTAACTTTAGTGATTTTTCGCAAAAACAAACAAAGAGTCGAAAACTGAACCATTGCTCCAGTGGTGGCGGACATATTTGATGCCCTCTGCCATACACATGGCCGTGTTCAACATATTCTTTTCGTTTCCAACACAAAATCCCCCAACACACTATTTTATGCATGAATTTATGAAAGGAATAATTTTTATGGAATGTTTATTAGTTTTTACTGAATATGGAAAAAGAGGTGAAACATATTGTCGAATCACGCTGAGTGATGTCTAGTAGAAAGCCTAGAGAGTGTTGGAACCAGAAACATGGTTCTTCTGCTTAAAATCTCCGACACTTTGCCGTGTTCTTTACTCTTAAATGTATGTTTTCACAAACTTAATGCGTTTCCAGACGTCATTAGAAACATTTTGAGCTAGAAGATAAGATTAAATAGGAATTTGTACGTATTCAGTGTATGGCAACGGAAATATCATGGGATTTCAGGGCTTAAAAGGTTTGTTGTTTGAAGAAGATAGGTTTCCAAATTTTGCAGTCAGTGTAGGCCAATTTTGGCAGGGATATAAAAGGATCTTAGAATTTGCTGAAGTTGCCTAAAAAAGGTGGGGGATTTTTGGGGGATTTTAATCGAGAATGGACTATATTGGGCAGGACGGTAATTCCTAATTAAAAATGACACTCACTTGACATTGATTACTCTTATGACGACAATTAGGTTTAAACTTAGCGAAATCTAAAGGACGTCTCACAATTGGACGATTTGTGGGTAAAACAATTACTGTTTGTGGCCATATTGAATTTTTACATAAAATGAGACTTGTGCGCGATAAAATGAGGCTAACTGCGACAACTGTGATCATGGGAAGACCCGCCTCTTATTCAATGCGACGAGCACCAATCTGAAAGTCCAGAAAGTTAATAATCCAATAATCCTATAGAGGTTGTTTAAAGAGCACCGGTCGTTTTGAGGGGTAAGTGCCCAGTCGTTTTGAGGGGCAAGTGCCCAGTCGTTTTGAGGGGCAAGTGCCCAGTCGTTTTGAGGGGCAAGTGCCCAGTCGTTTTGAGGGGGAAAGTGCCAAGTCATTTGAGGGGGCAAGTACCCAGTCGGTTTTGAATGGCAAGTCGCCCGGACTGGCAAAAGAACTCCTGATCGCAGCCAAAAATGAAAAAGCTAATTTAGCATGAATATCCATCATTTCCTCCCCAATTTTCCCTCAAGTTTTTTTTTTTCTGAGGGGGCACTCTGTCCCTCGTGCCACCCCATTACCTATAAATTATAATTGGGAGACAAAATGGACATTATAAAAAAAATACTAATTTGACAAGTGGTGGCTGATAAAAAAAGCCAACAAAGCTGGGTGAGAAAAAAGCTACATGCTTACAAATAAAAATTATGAAATTTATAAAGCTAGAAGTGAGAAACAGTTACGTGAATGGTCAACTACTTACAAACATTGTTTAAAAAGAGTAGATATTAGGACTACAATGAAAACATGAAACAATTAAATAGTAAATTTCATTCAAGTTTGCAGGATTTTTGTTTTTAATAGCACTTTCAATATTGGGACTAACATTTATCTTAAAAAGATTAATTTTTGTCAATTCTTCACAATTTTCACACTACTAATTAAGTAAGAATATTATGTACACTTTTCTTCCATATTAATATAAAAAATTGTTCTAAAATAATTTTTTTAATTATACCGCATATTAAGATAAGCATATTTAAAAAATATTATAATAGTGCAACCAGTTCTAGAGATATTTAAGTTCTAGAACTTTACCCCTACCATAAGATGGTCCTTAATATGGGTTGAAATGACAAAGTATAAATGCACACAAACAAAAAGAGTTGGTACTTTAAGGTACATACAAAATATGACAAAGAAAAGCTTAGCAGTGAATGAAAAAACAGTAAAAACATAAGGTCTATATTTCTGTTGAACATTTCTTCAACACAAAACAATCTGAGTAGAATACTGATGTGATTTTAAAATACCATACTATATTGTTCACAAATTAGCAGGAGTAGCTTAATGCAAGAACTGTGTTCCTTGTATAAGCACCCACCCAAATTTTTATGCCAACATTTCTTTAATTATCATTCCAGATTTCACCAACTCAGAAATATTCATTTACAGTCTGCCTAACTGGCCTATTAATAATGACATCTGATACTTTTTACCTTAAAGGGGGGGGGGGGGAAATGCTTAATACAGACAAATTGGTTAATTATTGAGAGTAATAAGCGCCCATCCGGAATGATAGACTTTTGCACTCGTCTGTTTTGTTAGAATGGATACAGTTATCATTTTTAGATGTTATGTTGGTGGGGAAATATTAAAGTTACATGTTAAAAATATTATATTTTCACAGTAAAATATTAAAGTTCAAGGAAATGAATGCACCACCAGTATTGATTACTGGTTTGGTAATTGTGGCAGCATTTGAATGGTGCCGCTGAAATCAAAATGAAAAGCAGCTAGGCATGGGTTCTCAATTGGTGGCCTGTGGGCAATCCACCCCCGCCCGCCAACTATTGATTTTTGGCCCTCAACTTGAGCAAAAATACAAAGGGAAAATAGAAATTCAGGTGTATTGGCCCTCAAGTAGGGTACTTTCAAACGGGTTTCGGCATTCTCGGCCACTTCAGCTAATATAACTTGAGAACCCCGAGCTAGGGGAGGGGACATAAGTCACCTGTCAATTAAGACTTCATGTATTGTGTCTTGGCAATGGCTACGTAATTATTAATTTATTCCACAGATGCAAACGGGTTAAAACGCACCTTACGGTAGCTCATTTCCTTTGCCGGTTTTACGTATTGCTGTTTTGTAAATACAACAGACCTTTTCAAAGGAACACGGAAAAACAATCGGAGCCAAATACAATGTATGACATCATTCTCTACGCTCGCGTACATTCACAAGAGCTTGCCAGTGACACACGCTTACAAGGCAAAATACGTGTAACGGTGTTACACCCAACCGTTTGGATGTGAGACCCTGTAGGATGCTATCGGGAAGTCATCGTGTTGGTATAAACTTTGTTTTAATGTAAAAGGACTTGGTATGCTTCATCAGTGCAATCATTAAGAAAAAAAATCAATATGTAAAGGCAGAGTTAAAAAAAATTTAGACACAGTACATGACTATGTCATCCCCTTTTCACTTGTATTTTCGATCTCGGACAAACACTTGGCCATCGGAACGCTGCATGATGGTTGATCGACTTATACCGTCTTTAAATAAACAATCAACTCTTAACCCCCCAAACTTTGAGTTTATTTGTGGGTGATGAGATGAGAAACACATTTACATAAAAATGGGACTGGACAGTCACCTGGCCAACTGACAGTTTTCTGGACAGTTTTACTTTACCGCCCCCTCTCTACATTGTACAACAATAGCTTAATCAGGGGTAAGCTCCCCCCCCCACTAAAATTTGTAATATCCTGTGATAAAATTATCCCATTTTCACGTTACCAGTAGAAAAATATCTCAATGCTTTTAGCTTAAATGGTGGGCCTTTGGTCATTTCACGTACTCGGAATTTAGATCAGATCATTTGCACGGATACTAAAAAACAAAAACAGTCACAATCCTATATACATTTTTTTTTAAATATATAAATTTACACATACAGTACTTTTAATTCACATTAATTCAGATTGTTACTAAGACATCACAATGTTATATGCACATTGTGTCAATGAGGGAATACATTTCAACCGGAAAAAAATCATGATAAGTCATTATAATTTTATGACCCTTCTTTTTGTGTAGTCTTTTAAACAAAAAAATCTCACGTAACCTTTAAAACACAATTCACATAAAAGTAATTTATAGTCTCTGAAAATTTGATTGCAAATCGAAGACAATCATACGAAAAAGTACTGTAAAACCACAATGTCGGGCAGTAATTGTCCATTGTAACAATTTCACTATAAAAAAAATTAAATTATTGTGATTAGGATTTCACAAGGCGGATCAGAGATTTCAAATATAATTTGTTTTATGCAAAAATGCTTAAACTAAAGATAAGTCATCTAAAATGCTGAATTCCAAAGTTAGAGATGAATCAGGATTTTCCGTTGTTCATGCATAAAACATTTATGCACCGTATCAACAGTCCATAGGATACCTGTGTAGACCGAATTTTATAACAAAGTTGTGTTTGTCTATAGAAGGACATTGATTTGAATTAGTTATTTCACATAGTAATTAGCATATGGACAGATTGTGTATATGCAAAAAAACCACAATTTGTTTAAAAATTGAGTGCCCCTCATCGGGAAAAATTCTCTGAGTCAACCTTTAAGGATTATAGTTTTGAATCAAAGTTAGCGTCAACGGTGAACCAAAGTTTAGCTTTAAGTTCACACCAAGACAGGGCCCACTTAAGTTTAAGTGGACTATTTTTACGATATACAATAAAAAAGAGATTGGTTAACTTCCTCACACACAAAAATGCACACGAAATTTATATAGTTTGGAAATTGTCATGTCCGACGCATTCTAACCAAAGCGCAATAGAAAGAATAAATGGAGCAGATAAAATGGCTTAAAGCAAAAATGTTAGTTTAAAGCAACAATGTTTGATTTCTGGGAAAATATTTATGACCGGGATGCATTAAGATCAGCGAGCTTTAAAAAATTGAGGGCGTGGGTCATATCGTCATGCGAGTGCAATATTGATAAAGTCGGAACTGACATTTTTGACAAATTTAGCTTTTGAACACTTTGGTTTAACTTTTAACTAAACTAGAATGTCGCGGGTCTCGGCTTTCGCGCTCGCTATATTCAAAGAATATAAGCTGTGGGCCGGCCCCATGAAAAACTTATACAATTTTGAACACCACATCCATACAAACCCACACACAAACCATACCACACAACATACACCGCACAACAAGATTTAAGGGGTCCTGCCAGTATAGCTGGTGGCCCACAACACAAAATATTAATGCAAAAGAACAAAATCGCGTTTTTCCACAAAATGACAAATTTGCAGATACGTTTGTTACACTCATATGACGATATATATGAATATGTTTATTTACAAGCAAAACTTTAGCAAACTTTGTACAATACACACACACACACCGAGTGGGACAATTAATCTGAGTCAAAAAAGTATAATATATTTTCTAAGGTGATGATGCATTTGTGCTTGCACAAACAATGACATACAGGGGTGAGGGAAATCGATTTACTGCTTGGGCTAATACAAATAATAACACACTGTTCAACTTGTCTTTCTGTGCTTTAACATGGATTTCCTATTACAGCCATGGAAAAAAGGAATAAAGTAGCTGCAATGAAGACTAAGATTACAGTTACACTGAGGGAAACTGCAATGTCCATTCAACTAAATTTGTATGTAATGATTTCAATTCAGAATTATTCACCATCATTAAGAGATTTCGTGTTTGTGATTGGTTGAGAGCCGGTCCTAAAAAACGTTTAATGCCCTGCAGTAATCGATTTATGATCACTTTTTGGGTAGGCATGGAGAAAGAGGTAGACGTGTGTACAATGAGCATGGTTGCTACGGCTATTAGGTCGGCCAAATAAATGATTGAAGCCGTATACTGGGACTATTAATAGAAAACATGTATTTTTTCGGAATTGGTTGAATAAAACACAAAAATGCTTGGTAATCTTTGCTGTTAATGCACATTCAAGCACAGCCCATTCTGTAATGAAAAATCCCATTTGATACAGTCGATCGTACTGTTTTTTCCCGCAAAGTGTGGGGAGACGACGAAAACCGTGACGATGAAGAAGTGGTGACTGTTGCAGCTGATTTTGGAGGGATTTAAGGCAAAATAATGAAGTGTGAATGGGGTCACTCATGTATTTTCATGGAAAGTAAAGCGCTTGTGTTGGCCCTCGGGCCAAAACAAGCGTTTTACTCATGAAAAATTACACGAGTGAACCCCTAAATTTAAATCCTCATTCCTGTGTTTTCATTTGTAGTAATAGCAGGAAACTAGTCTATTACACAGGACTGCAACTACCGATGCAGAAAAAAACACTACGCTTTTTAGACCCAAAAATATGAAATTAGCCGTTTTTTTGTTTGATAGCAATCACTGAGAGGTCTTAATAAGGATTATAACGGCATATACATACAAATTCTGGATTCCTTGTGGAGAATATTATTCGCAAGGAAAATTAGTTCTGTCATTTTCTAGAGACGGATTAGCCAAAGTGGCGTCCCAGTAGGATCTGACAATCTGGTAATGATAAATGGAGGTCTACCAGGGTTGTGTCCTAAGTGAGAAGGTATAAGTAGAGTACTAGAATATCTTCCATTGAAAAAATTTTCTCCAATAATGAATGTCATATTTGATATGTGTAAAAACGGGTGCTATGGGTGTTATAGTCATGCGCTATTGACAAGACGTTTATTTCCATCACAGATCCTCGCTACATAGTCGACCTTCTTTAGTTTTACCACACACGAAGTATAAAATAATCATTCATTAGAAGATGATCAAACAGGGGTCAGAGCGCAGTGCACAAAAACTCTCACAGAGTTTTTTATAAACATTTAAAAACATACTTTTAGTGACTTCAAAAATTAATAGTCATGTAATTTCACATCTAACATGTTGATTGACTATGATCCACCCTAGCGGTAGCCCATCGTGCATTTCAGGTCGGTCGAGTCCCCCGTGGCTAGATTAACGTCCTTTGTTCGGTGTGGAGCGAGAATGGGATCTCGGGCTAGATTGGGATCAGCTCCTAAATTTGAATCGGTTGCTAGGTTACGGTCCCTGCCTGCTAAGCTGCGAATAGCGGTTGGCATCAGCCTAGGCCGCCCCCTCTATGTCATCGGAAGAACAAGCGCCACTTACTGGGCTGTACACTGGTTTGTTAAATTCATTCTGCTTTGTCTTGTACAAGTTGCTGTTTGTTTTGGTGCTGTGGGTGCTGATGTGTGTGAATATTCCCGTAGCGCCCGATTGTGGGAACTGGAGGCGACATTGAGCCTGTGCGTTCACAAATCTTGCTGACTCAGTGTCGGTATTGCAGGAACAAAGAGAGAATACAGACTCTTGAATTGAACATTCAATTTGTGGAGCTTTTTTTTATAAATTATAGAGCATGCCACCTGTACAATTTCAAAATGGCTGGAAAAAATGGTAAAAGAACGTTCCATTGCATTACACATTTGCCCAATTTTTGCATAAAAGGGCATTTAAAAACATGAACCAATAATACTTAAGACTTGATAAAATACGTGCCTCATTAAGTCGTTTTCTAATTTTGAAACAATTCTGAAATGTGGTATTGCACAATTTCTTAGGCAAAACCATGGAAAACTCTGTCCCAGTCTAGTTCAGTACAAAGGTGACAATGTTATCACACCCCCTGTATTTCCTGTTTTTGTCTCGAAATGACAGTATGTTTTCAAATTATTTAAAAGATTTTGTGTCAAAAACATTGTTACATAGAATAGGATTCTTTGTAAAGGAAATAATATTATTCAAATCTATATAACTTATAAATTTTAATGCATATCAAGTTGTTGCAAGACTAAAATTTAAAATTTGTTGCAAAGTGCATTAGGGGTAGGCATATGACCACTTTTTTTTCAAAACGAGTACATTCTATGGCAATGGGCTGGTCAAAACAAATGTCAAGCATTTTTTAGGTCAAATGAATTTTTGATATGGTTCCTTGGATTTTAAATTTGCATGTAAAGTCCATGTTGAATTTTTGGCAATTTTTATCATGACTTTGAAAGCAATTGATTTTCCTCCACATATTTTGTTCAGCCCACCATATCTCAAGAACTACTACCCATTGTGAGTGCACTTGTTATATACACACTGGTCCATCCCCGCTACTGAGTCCAGCTGCAACATGGCATCATCTTCATCCTCATCACCTGGTCTCTGTTGTTTTGCAAACCCAATGAACACCTGGGAAAATTGTTTTTAAAAAATGGATGCATAAAATGGTCAATCCTAAGGCCAAAAAAAAATCTCTCTACCACATTTGGTCAAACTCATTAACACTTTCAACACTGGTAGATTCTGTGTAAGATATAACCCACAAGGTCAGTGGTTTTAAGATGGCTTCCCAAATGTCTGCAGGTCATTTGGGAAGCCATCTTAAAGATCACTGACCTAAGACTAGGCTTGTTTGTACTCATTTTAATGCATTTTTCATACTGATTCTTAATGTGGTCATGAAAGTGCATAATTTTGAAAATTTTCGAAAATGAAATTAAAAAATTTTGATCTTTGCGGCTGGTATTCTGAAAGGGAGTCTAACTTTAGACCCGAGTATAAACCAGGGTTCACACATCATTAGGAGATTTCCGCATTTGTGATTGGTTGAGAGCCGGTCATAAACAATGTTTAATGCCCTGCAGTAATCGATTTCTGATCACTTTTGGGGTAGGCATGTAGAAAGAGGTAGAAGTGTGTACAATGAGCATGGTTGCTATGGCTATTATTGCCTCAAAATAAATATTGAAGCCTGATATACTTGACTATTAATTAAAAAAATGTATTTTTCGGAATATGTGTTGAATAAAACACAAAACATGCTTTCAAATATTTTGCATGTTAGTGCACATTCGAAGCACACCCCTATTCTGTAATGGAACATCCCATTTGATACATCGATCGTGCTGTTTTTCTCAAGTGTGAAGAAGACGAAAACATGACATGAAAAGAATGACTTTGCAGCTGATTTTGGAGGATTTAAGATACAAAAATGCAAAATAATGATGTGTGAACGGGGTTCATTCATGGATTTTCATGAGTAAACGCTTCGCGACACCCGGCGCCGGGCTGCCCTCGGGCCAAAACAAGCGTTTACTCATGAAAATCCTGAATGAACCCCTAATTAGTCCTACAGAGTGGACCTTTTTCTTTCCCACATCCTACAATATGCTGTAACAGGTAAGAAAATTCCTCATTGATTGGGCCAATGGCCGCACCCATGAGGAATTTTCTCACTTACATTTAAAAAGGAAAAGGTCCACTCATGTAGGACTAGCCCCTGTAAACGTGGGTCTTAAGTTAGACTCTCTTTCAGAATACAGCTGATTGGCCACATTCATCTGCAGAGCACAAGGGATAAAAGGTGCAACGAGAGATTTTGAGACACCCAAATATTGTGTCATAAATCGAAATTTCATATAGATTAGATGACTCATTATACTTTCTTTACCTTCAATTTGGCTACAGAAAATGCTTAAAATAGAGAACAAAAGGTGACTTTGATTTGCTTGTATGTCAATATAAAAGATTGGCTGAATTCGTATTTGCTCCTATCAAAATTAGAATTCACAATTTTTGTACCAACGAAAAATGTTCTCAGCTTAATCCTTTCATATGGGATATTTTTGATGGAAAACTTTACATCAGGCAAAAATCAGCACTTTCTATTTTTTTCGGGACACATGATATGTGAAATTCTTTTGGCACCTTTTAAAGTTGACCTCGTTCAGATACCAGCCTGATTGTCTATAGTAATCTGGCAGAGCGCAAAGGATTAACACAGATATCCAGGAATATCCCCTTACCTGATCTAGTGTTGTCTGGCTTATGGAATAGTCTTCAATACCAATCGCTGCCTCTGTTACTCCAATGTTCCCAATATCTTTGACAACACAGTCTGAGCCATGGGCATCTGAATGTCCAGCATGTTGAAGTGTCGCTCTTTCAGTTGCACAGGGGAATGTCTGTGTTAATGAAAACGTCGCCGGCATCTGTGGGTGGATGGTCACCACCTACGCGGATGACTACAGTGTAACCGTCACCAAACCTGTTTTCGGTAGTAAAGTGAGAAGGAACCATGTAAGTACAATCGGTAGTCAAGTATCGATACAAATATAATACTGACATGAGAGGCTCTGTTTAAAACTCTGGCCCCCCCCCTGAGGTGACTACATTACTGCTATTTTGCTGAGGGCGCAAGCCTCGAGCAAAATAGCACTAATGTTAGTCACCGATGAACCATAATTTTAAGCCAGATATGCCAAATAGAGGTCGCTAAGATTTGTTTTATATACTCATTAATAATTTCCAGTTTAACATGAAAAACATTATTCAAAAACACATTATGTTTTATATCATCTAACTTAAGCCTGATTTCACTTTCCAATGTGACTGAAACATATGCATTTCCCTTCTGAGATTGGAATGCGCCAAATTACCATAATAACACCCCTACCAGAGAAATGGCCCTCGACCATTGACCCAGGGTCACACCCTTCGACCTCTTCTCTTCCTTAATTCTTTTTGGCTCAAGCCACCCGACGGACGGGTGTACATATCATGCTGTGGGGCGCGCTGGAGTGGGAATTCAACATTGGAAAGGAAAATCAGGCTTCAGTTAAAGGGATTAGCAAATCCGAAAATCGCTGCTAATCCCTTAAAAAAAAAACATTACACTGAACTGATTTCCTTTACACCATGTTGACTTGAAACTTGCTTAACCCCCGTTAATTCATTTTTTCAATCAACACCAGACTAGCACACATAGTCGGAAGTGGAGCATGATATTTCAAGAGAGCACCATAGGAATGCATTCAAAGTAGACCTAAAACTCCCGAGCCCAAAAACCCATGGAATCTAGATTCCCTAATTCAGGAGCCAATAACTCACCTAGATAGTGTAGTAACCCAGTGGTGAGTAAGAGGACCTCAGATTTAATAATGTGATTAAAAGACCTGACCAAAGTTTTTGGAGGATAGCGAGCCGCGAATCCCGCAGAGAAAACCCCATCCTGGAAGGAATAGGCGAGAGAAGAGCGCCTACAGAGACGGAAGTGCGACGTAGGCCTTGGACAAGAGGCCAGAAGCACCCTGCGGCAAAGGCGGAGAACAATGCCTCACAGCCTTGCGAACAACTGAGGCTCCGGGAATTAACCATAGAAGCGCAAGGCGGACCCTCGTAAAGAAGTCGGGCAAAGAGCCTTTAATTGCATTTTCATACGAGCTTAATTGTCATGAAAGTTGCATGATTTTGAAAATGTTCGGAAAATAAAATTAAAAATTTTGATATTTCGGCTGTATTCTGAAAGGGCGTTCTAACTTAGGACCCGAGGAGAAACCAGGGGTTCACACATCATTAGGAGATATCCGCATTTGTGATTGGTTGAGAGCCGGTCATAAACATGTGTAATGCCCTGCAGTAATCGATTTCGGATCACTTTTTGGGTAGGCATGTAGAAAGAGGTAAAAGTGGTACAATGAGCATGGTTGCTATGGGGTATTTGCCTAAAATAAATATGGAAGCCTGATATACTTGACTATTATTAAAAAAATGTATTTTTGGAATTGTGTGAATAAAACACACAAACATGCTTTCAAATATTTGCCGTTAGTGCACATTCGGAAGCACACCCCTATTCTGTAATGGAACATCCATTTGATACATCGATCGTGCTCTTTTTATCAAGTGTGAAGAAGACGAAAAACATGACTTGAAAAAGCCTGACCTTTCAGCTGATTTTGGAGGATTAAGATACAAAAATGCAAAATAATGCTGTGTGAACGGGGTTCTTCATGGATTTTCATGAGTCAACGCTTCGCGACACCCGGCGCCGGGCTGCCATGGGCCAAAACAAGCGTTTTCACTCATGAAAATCAGGAATGAACCCTAATTAGTCTACATGAGTTGCGACCTTTTTCTTTCCAACATACTCTACAATATGCTGTAACAGGTAAGAAAATTCCTCATTGAAGGGCCAGCACTGGCCCACATGAGGAATTTTTCACCGTTACATTTTAAAAGGAAAAAAAGGTCCACTCATGTAGGCTAACCCTGGTAAACTGGGGTCTTAAGTTAGACTCTCTTTCAGAATACCAGGCCTAGGGCACAGTCATCTGCAGGAACAAGGGATTAAAGGTGCAACGAGAGATTTGAGACACCCAAACATTGTGTCATAAATAGTAAATTCATCTTTATTAGCTTAGAGGCTCAGTAGATGTCTTTACTTTCATTTGGCTACAGAAATGTCTTAAAAGAGAGAAAAAAAGGAGGCTGATTTGATTTGCTTGTATTTCATATAACAGATTGGCTGAATTTCGTATTTGCTTCCTATACAACATTAGAAATTTCACAATTTACCAAAGAAAATTCCAGGCTCTCCCTTTCAGATGGGGAATTTTTTGATGGAAAAACTTTACCTCAGGGCAAAAATCAGCACGTCTATTTTTTTAGGGACACATTGATATGTAAAATCTCAGTTGCACCTTTAAAGTTAGACTCTCTGTCAGGAAACAGCTGAGGGGCTATCGTAATCTGCCACAGCACAAGGATAACCAGATATCCAGGAATATCCCCTTACCTGATCTAGTGTTGTCTGGCTTATGGAATTAGTCTCATACCAAATCTCTGCCTCTGTGACCCAAGGTTCAAATTCTTTGACAACACGTCTGAGCATGGGCAATCTGGATTCCAGCAGTTGAGTGTCGCTCTTTCAGTGTGGGCAAAGGGGAATGTCTGTGTGAAGAAAACGCGCCAGGGCATCTGTGGTGGATGGTCACCACCTACGAGGATGGACTAAATGTAACCGTCAACCAAAACATGTTTTAGGTAGTAAAGTGAGCAAGGAAAAATGTAAGTTACAATCGAGTATTCAAGTATCAGTATACAATAATACTGAAATGAGAGTCTCTGGTTAAAACTCTGGTCCTGAGGTGAATAATTAATGCTATTTTGGAGGGCGCAGCCTCGAAGCAAAATAGCATTAATGTAGTCGCCGAGGGAACCATATTTTAGCCAGAGATTCAAATAGAGTCAGTATAGATTTGTTTTATATACTTCATTAATAACTCAGTACACAATGAAAAAAATTATCAAAACACATTATGTTTATAAATCATCTAACTGAAGCCTGATTCCTTCCAATGTTGACTAAAACATATGCATTTCCCCTTCTGAGAAAGGGAATGCCCAAATTACCATAATAAACACCTACAAGAGAAATGGTCTGACCAGTGACCGGTCACACCCTGTCGACCTTAGCTATTCCCTTAATTCCGTTTGGGCTCAAACCCACACGGACGCACATAAATATCATGCTGTGGGGCGGGCCTGGAAGTGGGAAGTCAACATGGGAAAGGAAAATCAGCTTCAGTTAGATGATTTATAAGACATAAGTGTTTTTGAATAAAGCTACACTGAACTGATTTCCTTTACACCAATGTTGACTGCAAACATTAGCAGTACCCCCGTTGAATGGATATTTTCAATCAACACCAGACTAGCACTACATTTTAGTCGGAGGTGGGCATGAGATTTTCAGAGAGAAGCCATAGGATGCAGTCAAAGGTAGACCAAAAACGCCAGAGCCAAAAAAACACATGGAATCTAGATCCCAAAAGTCAGGAAGTCCATAACTCACCTAGACTAGTGGGTTACACCAGGGTGAGTAAGCGGACCTCAGACTTTATAATGTGATAAAAGACCTGGCCAAAGTTTTGAGGGATAAGCCCCCCAGAGACGCGAATTCCCGCAGACAGAAAACCCCAAGCCTAGGAATAGGCGAGAGGAAGAGCTCCGACAGAGACTGGGGTGCGAACGTAGGCCCTGGACAAAGGGCCGAAGCACCCCCCCACGGCAAAGGCGGAGAAAAAGGCCTCACAGCCTTGCGAACAACTGAGGATCCGGGAAGGAACCAGAGAAGCGCGAGGCGGACCCGCGTAAAACGCGGGCAAAGAAGCCTAAACCCAAAAAACGGAGGAGCGGGCACCCTAGAGAGGGTGCGTCAGAGCCCACAGAAGGAACCCAGCAGAGAGAGGCCCGGGAGATAAAGTTGAGAGACTGAAACTTGAAGGCTTACGGCCCCAGCCCCGTGGAAGGCTGAGAGAAAAGAGACCCTGACCCGGAGGAAGAAGCGACAATAGGCAAGGAAAATCTCCAAGCTATCCATGCGGGAAAGGGACCGAAGAGTAATAAAGCGGAGGGCTGAGGGACGCCGCACCCAAGGACGATTGGGGGCTTCGCCAAGGGTCGCGATAGAACTAGACCAAAGAGGGAAATAGCTTTCGGGTCAGAAACGGACGCCTTGAAGGAGTCAATGGAACGAAACCAACGTCACCGAAGGACGAACAGAACAAACCTAGGATGTGGTAGGCTGAGCGAGTTGACCGAAAAATCCACACAGCGGATGATCGGAAACACGCCAACAAAGCCTCAAAATCAGCGAAAAGTCCCACCTCAGACTGACACAGCCAGGAGAGGGAGAGACGATTCAGGCCTCGACACGGATGTAGACAGAACCAACGCGGAAAGAATGAGGCAGGACCTCCGCATACCGGGAGCGCGCGGCACCAGAAAACGGCGAACAGAAAAGCAGTCAAAGGCTAGATATGATAAACTAGCACTCCCAGTCGGGCCAGAGTCAAACCTGGCGAAAGGTAGACAAGTGGGTAACCACCGAGAAGTCTACCCCCCCAGAGGGGAGAAACCCAGAGGTTAGCTACGCAGCGAACACGGTGAGCTCGAGAGGCGAACCGAGCCGAGAGCTAACTAACTGCTTGGGAAAGCCCGAGCAGAAGTTTAACCAGTGGCGACTGGCAAGCAGAGAGCAGGTGACAAGTCGTAGAAGGAACAGAATTATCCAAACATGAGGGAACTTCTTGGCTCCTGGATCGAGAATAGGGATCGAGAGGAAACAAGTAGTTGCGTAGCCGAACTCCGGCTACGGCATAAGGAGGCCACCGAGAAGAGTCCGCGGCAGACGTGGGCTTCGACACCAATATCTCCGAGGAGAAGAAAGTGAAGCGAACCCCGGAGAAGTGCCTAACCCGAACGGGCGAGAGATACGATTAAGGATCCACCAAAGGGCTCGAGAAAAGGGAGTAACCATCTCGTCAACCAATCGAGACGTCAGGATGGAAGATGATTCACAGCGGGGGTTTACGCCCAGAGACATTCCCACACGGGAGCGAGAAGATCCCAACCGACTTTAAAGTCAGTCACTTTGACCGACTAGCATAGAGGGGATAAAAATCCCCAGTCGAAAGTGGGCAGGACCACCTGTCAAGGGCTCCCAGGTCGTAAAGACAGGAGACAGAGCAACCGAACGTGACCCCCAGGCGACCCCGGGGTACTAAGGGCGAAAAGCACACTAAGATCCAGTCGCAAGGCCCGGCGGGAAGACACGACCAAGTCAACTGCCAAGACCAACTGAGAAAGCCACTGCTGTGAAGGCGAGTTCAGAGAACCCACCAAACTCGGGAATACCCCGTCGCGGGGATTTCCAATAGGCGCACAGTTGAGACAGAGGCGTGGCAAAGAAACCCCACGTGAAGAGGATCGAACAACGGAAGCCTGAAAAACGCTGGAGAACTTCCCCTAAGACAGACCCAGACGAATCGGGAGCACACCCTGGGTTAGGCCCGGACGAGCCCCAACGCTGAGGGCCGGACGAGCCCCAACGCTTAGGCCGGAACAAGTCCCCGACGCTAAGCCCGTACGACCAGCCCCAAAGGGGGGCATAGTCGAGCCGACCCAAAACCAGTGTCCAGGTCCCCCCGAGGGAGACAAGCGGACAGGGAGTAGCTGGGCCAGGAATGGGCGAGAGCTGTCAAAGCCAGACCCTAACTCGAACAAACGGGAGACGGGATCCACCGGTTAAGACACCGACCCAACAGTAGGCGGAGTCCGGCGAAGTCGAAAGACCTCAAGGGCTAGGAGTTAGGCCGGGGAGCACGGGGGTAAGGTAGGCAACAGAGCACAAACCACCAGCGCATCAGGACGAAACAAGAAGAAACAGAGCTTCCCCGCGGGGCCCCCCACCTCCGAGGGGGCGAGGGAGTGGGGGTGACGCCGGGGGGGGGGAGCTGGGGGGCCGGGGAGGGGGGGGGGGGGGGGGGGTGCGGGCGGGGGGGGGGCGTGCGCGGGCGGGGGGGGGGGGGGGGGGGGGGGGCGGGGGGGGGGGGGGGTGGGGGGCGGGGGGGGGGGGGCTTGGGGTGTGGGGGGTGGGGGGGGGGGGGGGGCGAGTGGGCGGGGGGGGGGGGGGGGGGGGGGCGGGGCGGGGGGGGGGGGGGCGGGGGGGGTGGGGCATCCACCTGGGTTGGGAGCCACAGCCCCAGTGAGGGAAAACCCGGACATCAGCGTCAAGACTGAAGAACCAAAGCCCGAGACCGGCAAGAGAGGCTATGCCCAGAGGGCACAGCCGGCATGTAGGCCGAGGTCTCGCGCACGCACAAAAGTGAGGACAGATGGCAAGGAAGAACAGCCAAGGCGCAATGATCCGGTTCCCCCCTTACGGGTGTTAGGCCAAGGGAGAAGGACATAGAGCCCCTACCGAAGGCCGGAGACGACCAGTGAAGCCCCTGGAGGGGCCACTAGACACGCATAGGCATAGGCCTCATAAACCCGAAGGGGCCAAGGTAATACACCATGCAGCAGGCACTCAGCCCTGGCTAGGCCTGACAAGGGCCCAGACAAGCTGCGTGGGAAGAAACCAGGGCCAGCTACCCCGGCATGGAGGATGAAGGGTCTAAGTAGAGAAGCCCAAGCTAGTTACGATGAAAGCCCCAAGGCCTAGCGCCAAGCAAAGTCAAAGACCGCCAGGCTATAGGCAATGACCTCCCAAGGAAGTCGGGCAAAGACCCAAAGACCAGCATCAAGCCAAGGCCAGAAACACGGTCTTAGACCCCAAGGGGGAACAGAGGACTAACGCCAGACGGCAATGTCACTAGGCCCGACTCGGAAGCCGTGCGCTAGGCCCGGCTGATCCCCAGGAGGGGAGCAGCGAAGCTGCATCATAGCAGGTCCAAGCTCCCGAGGGAGACAGCGGACCAGGCTATGAGTAGCAGTAAGCTAACAGCCAGAGCACGAGGCCAGGACAGCCACGGCCTAGATGGCCCAGCGCTTAAAAATGGCAGGAGGAACAGAGGCCTCAATAACGATGGTGCACATGGAACGGACCCGGACTAGCACCACGAAGGAGCTAGGCGACAGGGGCAGCAACAGTCAGCCGCCAGCGAAGGCAGCGACGGAAGCGCCGGGACCCAGAGCTAAAAGGCCCATGGGGAGCCGGGCGCCGCGGCATAAAGCTAAGGTCCGGATCTAGACGAAGCCTTGCCAAGCTAGAGCACGGCAGGATGCGCCCCATGCCAGGCCGCGGCGGGCTACGGCCACACCCACAGCTGGGCAGGGCAGGCGCATCCGCCCCCAGGGCGGGATTCCCCCTGCTCCTGCATCAAGGTCCCCCCTTTTGAGAGCAAACTCTCTGGGGCACGGAGCACCTGAACCGCCTCCCCCCCCCGTGTCTCCCTTTTTCTTTCCCCTTTGGTCACCCTTAGGGATTACACAAGGCTGAGATGGCTTTCACGCCAAGGCACGGCGACATGCCAGCCAGGGGTGAAGCACTCAAGCTAGGCCGCCCCGTAGGGGAGCCCTGCCAAGAACAGAGACTGATAGATCCAAGAGAACCACGCGAGACCTACGACATCCCTGAAGGGATGCCCGCGAGCAAAGCGGCCAAGTCCCCCCAAGGGAGACAGATCGCGGCGCCTCGAGAGTTGAAAGTCCAAAACCAGGAAGGGGGAAAAACAACACCCGAGGCAGCAGCCCCCGTAGAGGGAGACCAGATGCGGGGTTAAGCAAGGAAATCCCACGCAAACGACTGGCCGGAGAACATAAATATAACGGCCAATCTCCACCCGGAAATCTAGCCGATGCCGGCGGTATTAAAAACGGCCACAATGCCCGCCGCCAGGCACGCCTGAAAAGGGCAGGCTGCAGCTGCACTGAGCCCCCCATTGGAGGCAAGCGGAAGGCCGGGCGGTTGGGCCAGGCGTCGCCAACGATGGGCGGCGACACCAGGGGCTCCCGCAGGGACCAAGCCGACCCTGGCAAGGCCTGGGAAGGCAGGAGGAGCACGAGGCTCGACATGCCACCCAACCGACCCTAAGAGGGTACAGCGCCGAGAAGGCATTGGGGTGACACACCATAGTCCCAGGCAGTAAAGCCGAAAAAGGGTGGTAGTGGACGGGTACACCGCACTGCCCCGGTGCCCATGGTACTAGGCTGTACCACCGCAGCTTGACCGGCCCCAGAAGGGAGGACAAGCCGCTGCAGAAGAGCGGCGGCAAATCCCCCGATCGAAAGGGGTCAAGCCCGCAGCCCCGACAGCACCTGGTGCAAGCGGTATGGGCAGCACGACGGCGCGAGGCGCTGGTGTGGACTAAGCTGGAGGGCTCCTTTCTTTTTCTTTTTTTTCACGCAGCCCACCGGTTAGAAGACAATTACCGAGACAAACCCCAAGAAGTCCAGCACGACTGCGGTGGATAAGTCGCGTACGGGGATGCAGCGTAAACTGAGAAGGCAGGCTGCGGAGGGGTCCGAGTCCCCGCGGGGGGGTAGGCCACGAAGGATGCCCCGTAGGAAACGCCAGTGGCAGGGGCCACCCACCGGTTACCCCATCCAAGGCGGACCCGCAGCGGAAGCAGGGTTGCCGGCCGGACCAGCACGCAACCACAGCAGGCGTACCCGGAAGAGAGGCCTGAGCCACCTAGTCAGCGGGGGCATCTGCGGAGGCAAGCCCAGCGGAGCACGCTCGCTACGCCAAGCCACGAAGGGCCCGGTGCAGCGAGCGGCGCATGCTGAGGAGGCACTTGCATGACTAGCCAGGATAGAGGTGCGGGGTTGCAGCTACTGTAGTCAACACCTGCGGCGTCCCGCAGAGGGATACCGAAAGCAGCGCCCCAGGTTGCGAGGACATACCCAACGTAAGGGATACCGTAGTCGCGGATGAAGTGCCCGAAGACACCCGTACCGCAACCACGTTAGGGGTGGATAAAACGGCGGAGGGATCAACCCCGGCGACCCGGGCCCACCACCATCACCTCTAACCACCACCGGAATGTCGCGGGCCGCAATCCCCTGGGGGGGATTGGCAGTGCAGACCGCGCTAGCCTGACCGGAGAAGCCCCTAGGACTAGACCAGGCGAGTAGCCGGCCGATGATCGATGGGAGGCGGCCGAAGCACCCATCAGCACTCTCGCGAAGTAGCCGAAGACACCCCACCTTGGAGCACAAAGCAGCAGCGGCGCCTTGGACCGCACCCCGGACGGGAGGCCCGACTACCACCCCCCCTCCCCTGTTAGCAACACGAGCGGCGTAACCATGCTCAATGGTCACCCCTTGAACGTCCGACAGTCCAGACAGAAAAGAGGCGCACCGGTTGGTGCGGGGACCAATGCGTGAGCGACACAGGGGTGGGATCCCATTCATGATTGGAAGCGGGGGGGCAGCACGAACGCACTTTATGCGCCATGCGGGGTGACGCGTGAGTTGCTGGAGGACATAGCGTGCGCAAAAACGTACAGAAAAATAACAAGCGTGCGTGGAAAAACCCACACATAGTCAAAGGCAGTCAAGCAGCCAACACGTGCGTCAATGGCTGCCTTTGTTACCTGTTTCCGCTAACACAGATCACATGACCGCACGGGAGGCAAAAAGGATACTAAAATAGAGCTCTCCGACACGCGTAAAAAGTCTCCGTTTTCCGTTCCTGTTTCGTTAATCGCTTTGTGTCTCTTCGCCCATTTCGCTTTACAATGTCTGTCCCAAAAAACATCTCTTCCTTTCCGAATGAGCGCTATAAAGTCCAGATATAATCCAGTATATATTCCAGATAGATCTGGTAGTAGTAGTAGGAGTATTCCGTATGAGACGGCAACAACTAGTCACAGTATCAAAATCGCAGTAATTTTGGCGGTAATATTGCAGAGATGCGGTAACACGCGTACGTTGAATAAACAGCCAACACAGGAAATTGAGGAAGAGTAAGGTCGACAGGGGTTGTGACCTGGGGTCACTGGTCGAGAGCAATTCTCTTTTAGGGGTGTTTTGTTATTCTGGTAATTTGGGCATTCCACTTCTCAGACGGGAAATGCATATAGGTTCAGTCAACAGTGGGATAAAGGAAATCAGTTCAGTGTAACGATTCATGTTTGGCATGTCATTCAATAAATTTCACATCACAAAATGATCGCTGTGACTGAATGGTAGTAGCCGTGCTACAATCCACTACAAGCAAATGCGGACGCGCTACACGATCGCAGTAAGTTACGCAATTAAGCGCCGTACCTAGTACTTCTGAAAAAAAAAAAAACACTATTTACTGGTGGGCAGGCTCGTAGGGGTACTATTTAGGATGGCGCAGCTTCTCGCCGCTAGTTGAACTATTTCTAATCACCGTGATAGAGTTTCAACCAATAAACAATCTTTAAATTTATTAAAGAAGTATATAATATAGTATAGTATAATATAGTATGTATAGTACACAGTTATGAAAGCTTTCTAAAGTGATAACCAGCCCATTAGCCTGCACACCACATGTGGCTAACAGAGCAAAATTGCTCTGAAACTTGGCCATTGAAATTGTGGGAACGAGACACGAGGGCTTAAGTTAGAATGTGTCTACTAAAATTAAAAAATCATTGCGGTCTGGACCGCGAGGCGTCTGCCGTCGCGTTTGTCACTGGGGCCAAGGTCACATGAATCACCAACGATCAATGAGGTCACCAACATGTCACCCCACCCACCCCACCCACCCCCTCCTTCAACCCAAAGTTAATCATCGTAGCCCTTACGGAACTCATATGGCATGCAATTATTAAGGGTGAACATTTTGACCACACGACACACACACACAGCCCGGACATACGACCCAAGTAATTCCCTACTGTGCCGTCTGCAATTTTTTGCAGACGACTCAAAAACTTCCCATTCAATAACAAACTAAGAAGAAGTGTGACTCATAATAGAACCCAAAATCAACTTTTTGACACTTTTTTTGCAACCTACCAATTAAAAAAAAAAAAAAACAAGTTAGCACCCAAGTGTCAAATCTGGGATGTTAACTGGTGCTGGGAATTGATACCCAGGCCCTCCTCATTACTGGAACACTTAAGTTATCAAAGGCTACAAACTGTTGCTACAATTGATAAGCACACCATTTGATACTTGTTAATTCATTTCAATGGAGTCTTTTACTGTTTTCACAACAAATTTGCCGATTAATTTCTGTACTTTCAAATTTCTTTGGGTTGTAACCAGAGGGTGTATTGAGTCAATCCCACAATGCACCAGTTTGGAGAAATTTCACTTCAATATGGTCATGTGATCCCACCAAAATCCTTTTCTTAACACACAAAAACCCTGACTTTTACACTAATTTTAGCCCCCAAAGGGTTAGCACTTGGGGAATTTTTTGCATGATCATGAAATGTTTTGTGGTCCTGAAATGTGTTTTGTACAGTACAGTATAGGCACCTTGCAATGCATTATGGGAATGATTCAAAACACCCACTGGGTTTGTAACCTATGTGATGGTCTACAATTGTACTTACTTGTTCTTTAGATGTTGAGTGCTTCCCAGACACTTGAATTTCCCATTGACCATGATTGCCACACGTGTGCACAAGGCTTCACATTCCTCCATGCTAAGAAAAAATAAAGAAACTGATTTGTCAACATACATTGTATCTTAGACTGTCTACATGTAACTGCAAATTGTACACGTTAACCCTCATCTACCTGAGCCATTTTTTGTAACGAAACTCCCGAAGGGGGATTGGTTGCCACCCCTATGATTTTTGTTACCGATTCCCATAAATTTGGTACCACAAGATAGCTTAGAATTTCTTCTTTCCATTGGTATCAAAGTAAGTACCAACATCCCATTATGATATCACTATGACATCATAAATTGAGGAAAGTATGATAATACTGGATATACTACGTGAATAAAAAAAAATTGTGCAACGGTTGCAGATGACTTTGACCTTGATAAAGTCACTGAATCATAGATTTGTTGTTGTTTTAATAAAGCAAATCTAATATACTTCCAAATGTTGAAAAAATGAAAGAAACCGATTAAAAAATAAGCCAGATATGACCAATTTTGTAAGCACACCCCTTTTTCCTCCATTCCAATGGGATTTACACAGTTAAGCAAGAATACGTCAATGTACGATATACGGGACATAGCATTATGAAAGTAATGATGACCCATGCTATTTTGTTTAATTGATCTATGAATAGTCATAATCTCCCTTATTGATCTTCAAAAAGAAAATGTTCACACAAAATCTCACCCAATTAATCCTGATGTGTAAATGAAAAGGGTTTCAACACTACTACTGTAATCCAGGTATAGAAACAAGTTATGCCAATTAAAGGCACTAAACTCTTTGCTATATCCTAAACAATGGGAAGATCTTGTTTTCTTGCTCTGCAACAGGTGAATTGGTGTTTGGGTTCGTCATATCAGTTGGCACATTGGTATAAATAAATTCATTGATTAATCCGTAGTTGAAATAATCAAGAAAATGTAGCATTAAGTTGACAAAGGCATCATGATATTGATATTGTACATTCTCACAAACACAAGTTTAATGTGTGTAAATCCCATAGGAATGGCGAAAAAAGGGATGTGCTTACAAATTTGGTCATATCTGGCTTATTATTTAATCGTTTTCTTTCATTTTTTCAACATTTGGAAGTATATTAGATGTGTTTTATAAAAACAACAACAAATCAATGATATACTGATTGCATTAAGGTCAAGATCATCTTTAATCCTTGCACAATATTTTTTGATTCACGTAGTATGGTGGAAAAATGATATTTTGCAATTTTAGTGACTCAAAAACATTATTATAGCATGTAAAACTAGTCATTTCCCATCAAGTGGAGTAAAAAACGCATGTTAATTTTTCTAATAGCTATACAAAAGTACATTTCTTTTCACTCTCACTCCCAAGCCAGTGTAAGTGCCAAGATATTTGAAAACTAGAATTCTGCGGTTCTCGGCTTTCGCGCTCACTATATTCAAAGAATATAAGCTGTGGGCCGCTCCATGACTTTGACCTTGGCACATGACCTTTGACCTCGTCAACATATGAAGGATCCCATGGTGCACCTATGATAGAAGTTTGGTTCCAATTGAACTTCAACTTTTCAATTTAGGTCAATTAAAAAAAAAACTTAACCATTTAGTGACACACACACATACATCCACACATACACACACACAACGGATTGCTAAGTGGTCCTGCCAGGTAGAGCTGGCGGCCCACAAAAAATCTAATAGAGTTATCAATTCAAAGATAACAAGAGAAATATTACTTGCTCCATTGTGCATATTTACCTGTGAGATGTGAGAATAACAGAGCGTCCTTCCTTGACAATGCTAGTGATGCAATCCCAGAGGAATCGCCTGGCTTTAGGGTCCATCCCAGTCGTTGGCTCATCCTTTAAGAGTAAGAACACAATAATATGAATTATTTATTAGACCACCAAATCAGGGTTCACATTAATGTGCATTTGTGCGTCATAGGCGCACTTTTTCAGAGGTGAACACACTTCGGTCTAGATAGAGTAAAACTTTGCTTCTATGTGGATGCAAAAAATATCCACTTAAACTATACAATAAAATCACAGTTTGCTTTGGCACATGCTCAACAATATTGTATGATTTTCACTCAAACAAATAATTATTCTGTTACTATTAAATACATGTTAAAAATCTGTGAAAATAAATATAGGCTTAAATTTGATTGTATTTACGTCTTTTGTTTAGTTCACTAACCCTTTCTCATCTGTCCGATAGGATAATCAAGATACTCCAGAGTTCTTTTGGAGTTTAAGGGTCATTAGGGTAATTACTTTTCAATATGCCCAGTCTAGGTTTTGGAATTGGATGTTTATGGATTGTTTAGAGTAGTGTAAAACAGTGCTCAAACCTGTTAAAACTTGACACTTCGGTAATCTCTCTAACGCATATAATTTGAAGTAGACGCACTTTTGGGACCTCAAGGAAACAAGTTTGCGTCCAAGTAGATGCACTCTTTTCAAAACCTA